>FIZU01064528.1:0-11085 GCA_900064475.1 Pseudococcus longispinus
ACAGAGTCAGACTATAATTTCTCGCGAAATATGGGTAGGCAGGGACTTGACTCAAGGAAGGAAGACATGAGGACTGCAGCCAGCAATTTTTAAACAAAGAATTAATGTTATTATGAACAGGTCTGGTGATTTTAACTCCGATTATGCATAATCTGGGTCGCGTTCACTTTGAGAAGCATCTGCAGAAGCGATCGACGAAGTCGATGAGATCTGCCTTATCGAAGGCACAGTCACTTGTAAACTGTTCATTTTGAGCACATGTCCTAATTGCTGCTGCTACAGAATGGAGAAGGAGAAGGCAGATAATGGGAAGTGGTTACAGGAGAAAGTCTTGTGGAACTTCTTCCTGCAAGCGGATCTTAAATCTATGGTACAACAGCCACCCTGAAAAAGTGATTTTTTCTTTAATAAAATGAACCTTTTTATAAAAAAATATTTTCAAAACAAAAAAAATAAAACATAGAATCATATCATAACTTCATGAAAAAAAACTAAAAAATACCGCGGAGCGGACTTTGGTCAGTGTTTCGGCCCTAAACAACGGCCTTTTCCTTTCACGGAACTTGGAGTTTTTTCTTTTTTGGCTTTTCTTGATTTGTTTCTCACGAGTTTACGTTTGCTTTCAACAGCATCTTTTGACGTTTTTTTAGTTTTTTTGTCATCTTTTTCTTTTTTGTTGGTTCAAAAGAAGCTGGTTCATTTGCATCACTCGAAGATTCAGATGAAGAACTTGGGAATATAGACCGTTTAATTCTAATCGCTCTGCTATTCATAGTTCGTTGTCTGCCCCTCGACGTACTCGCAACAACCTTGAATTCTGGCGTACCAAAAATTTTCGTTATAGAATCATTGCCTTGGCTTTCCACTGAATTGCTTTGATCATTTTGACCTAAATTATTGAGTACTTCAGGTGGTGATTCGATATTTGAGACATTGGCAGGGGTAATCGGAGCATTGCTTGATGCAGCTTCAGTTGGCGTGGAGCTGGCAGGAGCATTCTGGGTATCGTTTGGGCGAGATTGTAGTTTCTGTAGCCGCATATATCTGGAGATGAACGTAATTGAAAGTTCAACTTATTTAGTGTAAAGCGACACCTTAACTAAAAGAACCCCTCTTATTCAAAAAAAGAGGAAGCTACCGAGGAATTCTGTATGACTTAAAATCTCGACTTTTCATCGTCGAAATCGTCGATCATTCGGTTAGAAAAAAGCGAAAAACAAGAAAATAAAAGCAGCATCCCGACGCCAGCGATTTGCAACGTTTATAGGGATACCATGTAGGCGAGTAAAGCGGTTGATAGAAAGAAAAGCACAGTAACTCGAAAACCATAACGTAATCGAATTTTATTTCTAATTAAAACCCGCCTTTCAAATTAGTCGATTATACCAGAGGGCTTTTGTACCGGTGTTATCTTTAGCGTTGGTTATTGTCTGTATAAAGTGGCAAACGAGCAACGAGTATTCGGCAACGTTAAGAAGTTGTTTTACTCTTTTACGCGTGAAAAGCCATAAAAGCGAATTTCTTAATAACTTGGCCTGCGGATGTAAACGCGCCGCGCTGTTTTGCTTTTTCGGTATGCTGGTCTCATTTCGCCTTACCTAAGAGGTCTTTTGCAATGGTTTGTGGTCTGAATTATCGACCTTTAGCGTAATAGAAGTGTAACGTTAGTGTTGTTAGTCTCGGTTACCTCTTTTTGTATAGGTGAGTTCGTGGTTATTGTGAGAATCGAGCCATACTCGGAATATTTTTGAAAATTTCCAAACGACTGGGAATTCAGTTGAGAAAGATAATGAAGCGAAATTACGTTGAGAAAAAGAGTGTTCGACGAACACGTGTGGTTTCCTTTCTAGATGTTACTCTGGGTGAATTCTCATTTATTGAATAAATTAATCTATCGATGAAAATGAAAAATGAGGAAAGTCCCCCGTGCATTTCCATTTCCATTTCCATACTGCTCGTGAAAGTATAAAACATAGGTGTCATCAGGATCGTCGGTATTGCCATTTAAAACGTATACACAAGCGAAGTGCTTATTCTCGGGAGTTGGAAAGAACGCGATGACCTGGCAAAGTTTTCTTATTCAACTTGTAATAACGCGAAAAGGCGACGAAGCGGTGAAAAAAATGATTCGATTTTTTGACATGCAGGCGGCATTGCAAACTAAATGAGAATAGATTCTCGAGCGAACGCGAAACGATTATCGAAATTTATTCGAGCGAAAATACCGCTCCGAACATTGGGTACTTCCGCATACCGATTCAAATTTACAACATCGCCCCTTTTCACATTGCGGACGCGATGAATATGTAGAGAGAGGATACCGTCGATGGGAAATGTGTTGTAGCCGGAGTCCTTGATGTGTCGATGTACCAGGAAAGAGTTAGAAGTTTGCAAAATATCACGCTTCGAATTCCGTGCGGTGTTCTTTTTTCTCTTTTTTGTGCGAAGGCGACACGATTTCATGAGGAGTTGCGAAGAACGTGCGAAAGGGTGATTGAAAAATTATGCTTAAGTGATCTTTCTTTTATTTTCTATTTTTGTTAGGGTGGGTAGCAGAGCGGGAGTGTAAGAAGTTCACATTTTATTCATATTACGTCGAACGGTGCTCTCTTTTTTGGCAAACTTGAAGACCAATTTGTTTAGCCCATTTTTGAAATTTCATCGAAAAATATTTTCTAAATTCCAGTATCTTTTCTGTTTGGGAAACAATGCGCGATGGGAACATCTTGATAGAATTGGAGCTGAAGTCACCCCTGACTAAGATAGGTGATTTCATCTTCTATCGAGACTTTTAGACACTTAAGAACTGTGTCCATTACTTTTTGTTGATGTGATTCAAGATATGAGGCAGCAGTTGTCGATTTTTGTCAATCTTTTTAAGAGGTGATCAGGCGAAGTACATACAATTAACGGCTGATGCAAGCTCTACTGAGATCAAAAGAGGCAATATAAGGGCCATTGACACAGATTCCACTTCTCGTACTTGATGAAATACGTCGTTCGCCGATTTGAAATCCGATTCGCAGGTTGATTATAAAATTCGCCACATCTCGGGCCACGTATACTTGCAAAACATTACACCCTTATTTATATTAGGGTAGGAAATAACGTTAAGGGGACGTAGGTACTCTAAAAAACTGGTATATATGGCGAGATTCCGCATCTGAATTCTGAAGGTTTCGCAATTTTATACCTTTATATATCGGAAAAGAAAATAAGTATAGAAATATTGTCGAAATAAAGCCATAATTTAATATCTACGTTCGTTTCATTTTTATATAAAAAAATAAAGATAGCGAAAGAGAGAAAGAGGGAAAAAAATGTGGAAATGATGGATGCTGTTGCATTAACGCTTCTCGATAAATAACACGGAGTAGAAAACTTTACAAAATGAAAGTGCTCCTTTTGAATTTGCGGTATATGGGAAAGAAGCAAAAAAAGTTTTTTTTCGAATTTACAAGTCGTGTTGCCTTTTTTCCTTTCTTTTGCTTTTTTCGTTGTTTTGTTCGGCGTATCGGTGAAACGGTTGATTAGGATGTTACTCCGGGTAAAAAAGAGGAGGCGGAATGGCGGAGAAGAAAAAGAAAATTTCATTTGTCGGGTATATACACAGAGAATGTAATGTACGTAGTAACGTATTACGTACGTAAGGGTATTCTTGGAAATACGAGGTAGTGTTTCTCCTTCCTTTCTTTTTTTTTTTTTTACTGCTACGCTATTTCAAAAGAAACGAATGAATAATAATTAATTTTATTTGCGCCAAGTGCTCGAGAGCTTTTTCGAGCGTTATGGAAATTGGCGTGTGTATTACGTGCTCGCTAAAAGAAGGGTACCCCTTTCGAACATACCTCCCAGGAAATGATGGGTATTATCGATGATGTAGATATAAAGCAGAACAAGGTACTTGTGTGTAGTTTGTAAAAAGATACGTACCTACGTCGTTCTTTTTTCTCCTTTTTTTGTGCTGTATACGAAGGTGTCGTGCAGTGATTTTCAGTTTGCTGCATGCGAAAGTACGTATCGACTTGTGGAGAGAAGGTGGCTTAATAAGGAGAAGTCTGAAAGCAGAAGATACCTAGCTAGTGCAGTGAATTAATATTGATTGTTGTGGATTGAACTTGCCACAATTTTTGAATCCGAATATTGGATATTTATGTGACAGGATGAACAATGTTTGAGCAAATTTCATTTCAAACTGTTACCGAATTTGAATTCATCTAGTAGGTTTTCATTCTGACTTGATCCACTATGATCTTGTCCCCTTTTGTGACATTGAAATGATTTCTACATGATGATATTGGACCATTGCTAATTAAACAGAATCATCATCTTATCATTCAATTTATTATAACAAACACCTTCGATCGAAAAAATCCTAAAATTCGCTCATTCTTGAAATTGTGAAGAAAAAATACAAATTTCCCCTTGACATTAGAAACAAAAGACTGAATACAGATTGAAGTAAAAATATATTCTTTCTTTGTATTCATAATTGATTGCATCAGATCAAATGTATGTAATATTTCTTACTAGTCGTGCTTTTGAACTTCAGCATGTTTTTGACTCCACCTTTGAGCACGATTCACATTATGATTCTGATTGAACTCGGCTCTTCTGACTGAACTGGTTCGCATCCCTTCAAAATGCATACTGTCGAAGTTGGTTGGAGCAACCTCAAGGCTTAGCCAAATAATAGAAGCGTAAATCAAAAAATACTTTGTACCGTAGCAGGCAATAGAGGTAAATTGCGCGACGAAATCCGAGCTTATTGAAGCTTACATCCGAGTCACGTTTTTGCTTTTCCTCATATATATGTATCATATTTTTCTTCGTTTCTCTCTCCCTCTCTCACACTGCTTCTGTGGTGTTCGCTTATTCTCTATCTCGTCGCTGGTTTTTATTTTGAAAAGAAAAAATTGCTACCCCATCTAGGGTTTTTCAACGTTTACGTGTTATCCCTGCAGCGTAGCGCGAGAGCGAGTTTTGTATGCCCTCGCGTCCGAGAAATAACACGTAAAAATGTGATACGTATTTTGGTACGTGGCGCGAGTATACGTGTGGTTTTGGCTAGACATTCGCAGATTTTCACTAGTTGTGATGCGGCATTTCTGGTTTGAAGGCGGTGCACTACAACCGGACTACACTGTATACTCGTCCTAACCAGTTTGCCATTTGCAGAACGTTTTGAGAAATCTTCTGGGCTGAGGGTTTTGAAAAAGTCAGTAACAGTCCAGTTCGAGCCTCAGTATCGTTATCGGACAGAATCCGCATTATTTTGGCAAGGGCTGTTTGTCCATTCCCGAATTCGTAGTTTTATTTCTTGCTGATACCTCGCTTCGCTCGGTGGTGGTATTTTTAGCCCTATCGAATGCGGTCGATTGATTCTTTGCTTACTTCTTGGCCCCATCACTTGACGAAGCTCGCCGTATTTTTACTCGGCATTGCTTTTTCAGACGATGTTCGAATTGCTAACGACGAGTTCGACTTAGTTGTCGTGGTGCTGGATGACGAACCCGAGCTTTCAGAGATGCTTCTACTCGTTACACGTTGTATTTTTGATAACGATCGGATTGTGAACATAGCTTGCTGGATTGCTGCTACTCGTCGTCCTGATAATAGATGAAAATGCATAAGTAAAAAATTGAGAGTAGTTGTACTGAGTACAACTCACTTTACTTACTGCATGAATGTCCCTAAACATTGTGTAATCTGCTGGTTTTAAGTTTTTCGGGTGCAAAAATTGTACCAAATGATTTTTTTCGCTGCTGATTTGGGTTTGATTAATTTCTATATCAGCACCTTGTCAAAGGATTTAATTCTGAGCGAATTTTCATTCAAAATAATGTAACTGTAAGCTTACAACGAAAGCTTTTCATCGTTACGTATTATTTTTACACTCCCCTTCTGTCCTTCGTTTGTAACGCTATTTTTTTGTACGACGTTATTATTCACCATTCTGTCTCTGGTGTTTTTGTTTTTCTCTGTGTACGAGAGAGGTTTTTTTTCCTCTCTGTTTTTTCTTTCGCTTTGTGTTCCTTTTGATAGAGAACTATACAAGAACAACGCCATTAGGGAAATTATTTTCCATTTCTTGCAGATTGGTTGCCTTTTCTATTCGAACGAAGGCACTTCTCGATTTAACGCTTGAATAGGTCGAATGTGTTCGCTTTTTCCCCCACCCACCGCTTCCAACACGCGTCCGAGTATTTTCTTCGACGTGTTTCTTGAGTTATTAAACCGTGTTGGCTAATTTATTTTGTTTTTGGGACGTTGAGTTTTTCTGTGTGGTGTTATGAGTTCACCTATCTTGGGCTGTGGATCTGCCAAACTGTTAGTTACTATTCGCAATATATAATCTAGAACAAAAATGAGGATTATGTGTCAGATAAGAGAGACTGAAGGTGTTACAAAAACATGATGAAGTATAGTTTCGAGATTATAGTAAATGCAAAGTTGTAGTAAATACAAAAGAATTTACAAGATATCACAAAAAGCGTGCAGACATTACAAAAAGAGGCATTGCGAGGGGTATCAATCTGGGAACTGTAGATCCTAACTAGCTTACCCTATCCTAACATACAAAAGGAAGAGTTTAGAGTCGACAACGAGGAATACCTTCAGCTTCACGCTGCCAAAGGGTGAAGACACACGTTCGAAGGTAGTTGTGAAGACTTGTGAAGCGTTGCCAGGCTTGCCTTTTACTTTTCGCTATCTCATATTTATATTTCTTATCGATTTCGATGTATGTTTGATAGTTTAATTCCTTGGTTATGGAATTAGGCGGGGCCTCTCTATAGCTCTTCATGAGCTTGTTTTTAACTGTTTTCAGGTTTTGGAGCTCAGCGTTCCAGTAAGGGAGGAGGGTGTCTTTAGTGGGAATTTCAGCTGCGGGTTTAATTTTTGAGATGATGTCCTCGATGGTGAGGATCCATTCGTCAACGTCCTCAGCGCTCGCCTCCACGCCTAGCACCGGGATTTCAGTTGCTTCGATTTTTTTGTTAATTATGTCATAGTCGTAGATAAAACGCTGACTTTTAATGTGTGTGTTTGCTACATTGTAGGTGAATAGTATTGTTTGGTGATCAGTGATACTGGTGTCAGCCACTGACCACTCCTCGATGTGCTTAATTGCTTTCTCGTTTGCCAAGGTGTAATCCAGTACTGATTCGGTGGAGTTCGTTCGAAGGTAGTTACGGACTTGTGGAAGGGTAACATTAAAGTCAGCCGGTCGATTTCTAGCGAAGGTAGGACAGAAACGAAAAACATGGTCAGGAGATTGTACCGCCCCACACCAACAGCGCGGGCTATCCCGTCGCCCACGAAGGTGGAGGTAGGTACCGAAGCAACCATGTCCAGAAAGGGCCTGCGACAAGAAAAAGTCAAACGAGGGTAATCGCGATAAGTAGTCACGAAGATCAGGGATTAAAAAGTGTGTCCAAGAGCCAGTGTTAGTATCACCTAACCATCTACTCTGCCACTTGTCGATAGAAACCTCCCGTAAGAGGAGTTTATTTTCTCTAATGGAAACAGTAGGGTCATAGCGACCTGACAGATGCAACATGTCGTACTCTGAAAGCCTATAACCTTTTTGAAGGAGCCACAGAATAGACCGTTCAAAGATTCGAAGCTGTAATGGTAGCCAACCAGCTATAACGCATGCAGCGTTGGTACCTGTAGTGCGGTACAACCTAGCAATATTGATAGAAATAGATCTGTCTAGTCTGCACAGCAGAGTGTGATTTGACTTCTTTTCAAAAAATGTTGATAAACATGATAATACTTGCCATCCAAAGTCACAAAACCCACTCAAACATTTTGGATTTTTTTAATTTTTAATTTTTTATATATTTTCAAAAATTTGAAGCCTCTTGCGCGAACGGAAGATATTATTACATTTGAAATTTTTTTTTCGTTTTTCATGTATCCTCAAACTCCTCCGCGGTAGCGGATTTCGAAAATCGAGATATAGGTACTTCTTTGTTCTTCTGTTTTTCCATATTCCTGTAATTGATTTAACCAATTCTCCAATGATTGAACAAACTACTAAACTTTCACGTCTTCTCAGTGGTGGTGGGTGGCATAGTACTACTGCTGATCTTCGTTAACTCAATATCCCTGCAAAGGAGCGAAAGCAAGGCATATTATTGTTCACGAAGAGAAAATATCTGTGTACTTACAACACCAGACTGACTATAGAACTATAGATAGGTATAAAAATAACTAACAAGACTTCATCTCTGTGAGTGAAAATTCTTACTTCTGTGCAACCAGTTCAACTGTGCTGTTTGTTCCTACTAGTAGGTTGGAAGTAGTGGCAGCTGTGTGTGTAATACTGCTGATATTTGATAACTCCTTACCACTGCAAAAGAACAACAATTGGCTCAAAATTTTTGTTAATTGTTTGTCCACTCTCAACCGGAAGGAGCTAGGTATAGCGAATTAGTGAGAGCTAAAAATATATGTTATAGAGATCGCATAGTTCTCTTATGCTTTAAGCCTTACCTATGTACAACTGGTTCAACTGTACTGTTTGTTCCTACTAGTAGGTTGGAAGTAGTGGCAGCTGTGTGTGTAATACTGCTGATATTTGATAACTCCTTACCACTGCAAAAGAACAACAATTGGCTCAAAATTTTTGTTAATTGTTTGTCCACTCTCAACCGGAAGGAGCTAGGTATAGTGAATTAGTGAGAGCTAAAAATATATGTTATAGAGATCGCATAGTTCTCTTATGCTTTAGTAAGCTGTAACGTTGTTCTTCGGATTTAATGCGCCTTTACCTACGGAATAACCCTCAACGATTGTGAAATTATACAGGTATACGTTTCTGGAGTAGTATGCTTGGGAATCTGGTACTTTGAGTAATGGTAGATTTTTTTCACGTTAATCGAAAAACTGATCATGTGGGCATGTAGAGCTCTACTTGCTCTACCAGATGGCGCAATAAACCCATTTTAGCTATTTTTGGCAAGTGTTCACTTTGGAACCGAGCTACTCATATTCGCCATCGCAAAACGGTATAAGTGAGCGAATGAATAGGACATTGCTGGATAGAGCAAGAACGATGTTGGTCGAAAGCGGTATTGACAAATATTATTGGCCAGAAATTATTACTTGTGCAGCTTTTGTTCTTAATCGTAGTACGTTGAGAAATGGAAAAACTTCGTTTGAGATATGGAATAATATTTTGTTTGATTATAATAAACTAAAAGTTTTTGGATGTACTGCTTATGCGAAAAATTTGAATAAAGATTCGAAATTGGATGTTAATTCGAGAAAACTAGTGATGGTTGGTTATGCGCCAGGTGGCTATCGTTTGTTGAATTTAGCTGATGAAAAGATAGAGTTATCGAGAGATGTTATTTTTGACGAAGAAAATTTTCCGTGTAAGTGCAATTTTGTATCTAGAGAGATTGAAAGTAGGTGCGACTTCGTCATAAGTAAAAATAATTTCGTTTTCAACGTTGAAGCTTATGTAGACGAAAGTCCAACAACCGTTGAAAGGGCGATGAAGAGAAAAGATTGGACGAAGTGGGAGAGAGCGATGCATGAGGAGCTGGAAGCGATAAAAGAACACAACGTTTGGGAGTTAGTGGAGCGAAAAGAAAACGAAGAGGTATTAACAACGAAATGGGTCTTCAAAAAGAAGTCAACCGGTATTTATAAAACACGTTTAGTTGTTCGAGGTTGTGAGACTGAAATTGAATTTGATTTTGCAGATATTTTCTCTCCTGTTGTAAAAATGGAAACCTTACGTTTGTTTTTGACGATTCGTTGTAGCCGAAAATATAAAATAAGGCAACTAGATATTAAAAACGCTTTTTTAAACGGATATTTAAAAGAAAATGTGTATATTGAAATACCAGAGGGGCTAAAAATAAACAAATGTAGTAAGAAATTCGTTTTGAAATTAAAAAAATCTTTATATGGTTTAAAGCAAGCGCCAAAAGCATGGAACGACCGCTTGAACAAATTTCTCGAAGATAATTCTTTTGAAAAATGCGCAGACGACGAATGTCTGTATTATTCGAAAAAGTTCGATAGTTATATTCTGATATATGTTGACGATATCTTGGTTTGTGGTAAATCGGATGAAATAATAAATAATATAGTTGAAATTATAGGCAAGGAATTTAAACTCAGGGATATGGGAGACTGTAAAAATTTTAAATTTTTGGGTTTACAAATAGAATATAATCGTAAAAAGGGTGAATTGTGTATTAATCAAAGTGAAATGATTGAAAAAATTGCAAAAAGATTTTCCATAAATTTAAATGAAATTCGAAACGTCAAGACCCCAATCGAACACAAATTGGTTTTGTTACCAAACGAGGGCGAGGAGACGAAATGGACGCCTGGATAGGCAGCCAACTACCAGTCCGAGTCACCCGGAGTAACTCAATGCCTCAACAATGCGCTGAAACCTTATTATGATCGTTTTAAATCAAAATTGTCCACCACTGGGTGAGTTACCTCATACAATCTGTAAATTATTCTGCATTGGAAAAAACCGGAATTAAAATTTATTTCAGTTGATAAAGGAACATTCATTCATTGGTCGTCTTATGCTCGTAACTACTGACTATGTCTCCCTCTGATACCAGAGAAAAAGGAGTTGTCCCTCCTTTCTTTGTCTCTGGTTGCAAAATACAAAGCCTCTAGCGGTGGAGTACACTCCGGTGTAGGATTCTCGTCGAAAGGGATTGACGTATCCTGCACATTTACAGGCATCTCTCTTATTGGTGCCGGATCCAGATCCATTGGTGCAATTTCAGGAAATGCAAGTAATCCTGCATCCAATACGTGTTTCGTCATTACAACATGTAGAAATATTCTAATCACGTTAGAAATTGTCGAAGCAGTGTTCTTCAGGTGATACAAGCAATTCGGCTGATTGGATAATAATCGTAGGAGGGCGGATATTTTCTTAATTTTTGATACTTTTTCTTCGTACGCTAAGGCGCACAGTGGTTCAGGAATTAATTCTAGCTGGACAAAAGTAAAAAAATTGATGTCCGCAAATAGAGGTAATACATATATAGGGTGGTTCAATATGATCCAAATAACTAGTATTTAGCAAGTTTA
>FIZU01064529.1:0-16628 GCA_900064475.1 Pseudococcus longispinus
TTTCAATTTTCGTCAATTTTCAAGAAATTTCAATTTTTGCAAATTTCTACGAAAAAATTCAATTTTTGTCCATTTTTAAAAGAATTTAATTTTCAAGAAATTTCAATTTTTAAAAAAATTCAGTTGTCAATTTTTAAGAAAATTCAATTTTTGCAAATTTTCAAGAAATTTCAACTTGGAAATGCTGTCATTTTTAAAAAAATGAAAAATATTGCATGAACAACTTGAAATTTCTAATTTGCAGTAACATTTTCATAATGGATTGAGGTTGAGGGAGACGTCCCCTCGCCCAATTCCACTCCATACGTATGTGTTTTTACATGATTAACACATTAAAAATTTATGTAGTATGTGTAGATAGGTAGGTACGCTTACGTCAGTGGTGATACAAAACTTGAAAAAAATTGTAAGATGAAATTAGAATTTTTTAGGATTTATGTTCCGGGTTCGGCTCAAAGGTCGTCTCTATTATCTATATCAATATTTTTATGTACATATTTTATTTTGTATGCATACTAATGTGTAGAATGTATCTATTGATAACCTCCATTATATACCTTTCTGTAAGAATTCTTTCAACGAATATTCGATATCGCGTAAAAACACATGCAATAAAAACAAATGCGATTTTGTATCAATTCACGCCATAAAACTATAATTTTCAAAAGAACTATTCCACTGCGGAGTGTTTGGCAAATATCTCTGTAAATATTGATTTTTTTCGAAAAACGGTTGTAATAAAAAATATTTCTTATTGAATTTCCCACAAAAAAGGTTCTCATTAATTTTTACTCGAGAGCAAAAGTCAACGAAGAAATAGATATATTTTTACCAAAGGTGAAATAGGAAGTAAAAATATGTCCATTCTGGAAAAATCACACAAACTTGCTGGATGGCTCAGCTTCAAGGTGTCTCAAAAAATTGATTTATTCGATCTCGAGGGTCGAATTAAGTTTCAATCAAAATTTCATCTTCATTTTGTAAATTTTTCAATATTACGAAGGGTCTTTTCTAGAAAAATTTCACCCCAGGCAAAAAATCACTAAGAACCTTTCTCATAGAGAATTTCAAGCCGAATATTTTTTATCTAACCTATTTTCTCGATAAAACCAATCCACGACTAGATATGTTCGAAAAACCATCTACACCCATGTCTTTGACCAACTCCACCACACAACGCAATCGCATTCTGTATCTGGAGACTCGACATATGTAAATCGTGACCCCTTTCGCTTCGACATTCCAAAAAAACCTTTTGTTGCGATTTATCATCATGAAAATCGTATCTCTTCCGGAGTATAAAATAAAAATTAACAATTCTAATTTAAAACTCTATTCTATGCGGCGTGGCTAACTACCACGTGCGTACTTCGTTTACCTTTGCTCATTAATCCACCAACGTAAAAAAAAAAATGCTCTTTTGATTTTCTAAAACAATCCGTAGACTAGGTACATTCACTATCCAAGCTCGATCCATGTAAGGACGTCCGGACACCGCAGTGCCAAGTCATTCGTTGCAATAATGTTTGGAAAGCTTTGAAAATGACCGCGAACCGCTCCTCCATTTTTAATTCGTTAACTAATTAAGTTCTGACCAAATAAAGATTTCGAATTGATGGCATTAAATGCACATTTCCGAGCAGTATTCGTAGGTAAAATATTGCCGGCGGTTGGGAGATAACGGAGGAGAGAATTTGATCCATTTGGGTAGGACTTTCGTATGTACGAAATAAGGCGATAACTTATCTATGGCGGCAAATTAGCGAATCTGCTCTATAACGTCATTACACTTAGCAACGAGAGACCTTCGCATTACTTGGGCTAATTATCGCGTTCGACTTTGGGTGTAAATGTACAATTCCAAGAAAGATTCTAGCTCTATTGTAATTTCGAAAAAAGGCGTAATTTCGATAAATAAATATTGTGTTGGCGAGTATACCACTATTTGGCTAACGATATACGTCTTTTTTTATATAGCCCTGGAAAACAATCGAAATATTAATTAAAACGTAACGTCGATTAATACGTCCCTGTTTGGTAATTAACCGAAGCGTAATGGTAATTAATAATAATTCATTATTAGTACTTGAGGGTGGTAATTATAGCTAATTTTAGATATTATTATTCCGTTAGATTCCCTTCCCTGTTCGTATGTTATTCTGCAGCTCGTTTTACACGAAAAAAAAAACATCACGACGTGTTTTTTTTACTACCTATTTCAGCATCTTTGAAATACAACTGTACAGCCTCTTCGTATTAATAGATCCACTCGAACGCCGAACCATTAAGACCAATTAAAATGTAATCGATGGAACGAAAATTAAATGGTTTAACAATAAGCCAACTATCGAATCGGTCCAGTAAACAAGTCCATAGTGCGAAATACACGACGTTCGGTTTAATCGACATCGCGTTAAAATATTCCCACGCGATGTTTATTATTAGTATTGTAGGCGCAATTTATGGCTACCAAACATGGTTAAGAGAGGCGATATGTTGGCGAAACTGTACACTAGGTACATTGCGAGCATCTAATTCCAAACCGGAGAATACACAAACACAACATTTGCATTAATAAATGCATCCGTCGGTATATTCGAATTCCAGCCACAAAGCTCGATCCTCCAGCTCCGGTTGGTAATGTAAAAAAGTACCCTTTATTATCTCCGTATACGAGTTTGCATCGTTTTATATTCGTTTATTAGAAAACTTTTTCTCCAAAACAGGAAACCATTATTAACGTTGGTACAATAAAAATCAAATCATTTCGAGAACTTGTTTTATGACATTGGGCTGATTAATGTTTGATAGTCTTCGCGACTCCAGTTCGTGCATCTTGCTTGTAGATACTTTGCAAGATATCGTTGATGGTCTGTGACTCGAAAAGTGAAAAAACTAAGTACATTTTAAGTGGACCTATTTCTTTTTTTGGCAATTTTCACGTTAATTTGAGAAAATTGATAAAAATTTGAATAAATTTAATGCTAAAAACACGTTTTAACCCGGTAAATGGCATAATCTATCTGAGTTCTTGAATCACAATAAATGACTTTCCAATTAATCTACTTTCTAGAATTATTTCAATATTCAAACACCCAATAGGTATAATATTAAAATCATAAAAATATTAAATTACCTTATGTAAAGAAAAAATTGAAAATTATCAACAAAACTGAACGAAAAAAATATCATCAAAATCAACACATAAGACACGATGGAAAAATTTCAGACAAGTTTAATACCAAACGAACTCAAGACTGAAGCCGAATCGTAAAATTATCAAATTTATCGTCGACGAAGAAAAAAATAGCAGGTGCAAAAATTAAGAGTAAACCACGTCTGTACTGACGCACAGTTGACAAGAAACTGAACCATTTGGCTGTATTGTGTTTTCATTGGTCACATGATCGCGTGGCCCCGGTAGGGATATCTTATAGGGAACGGTCTCTGAAGCGCTAGTCGCCAATCTGAACGAGGAGTTGCCTATGCGTACGTCCTCACAGGGTAACAAATACATTATATTTTTTAGGTCTGACACAAGGCTAGTTTGGGTCCGGAAGATTTCATTGAATTTTTTTTCTAAAATTTTTCTGTCTCAATTTACGTTAATAGGCCCTTCAATTTAAAAATCGGGGGTAAACTAATGAGAAGGAAATTTGCTCAGTTTTTGATTTACGAGTTGGCAGATCTACTAAAGAAAGGATCTAGATCCAGATCCAGATTTTTTTCTATTAAAGGATCTGGAAAAAATCCAGATTCAAATCAGATCCACCTTAAGATTGATCCAAAAGATTAAGTAAAGTAAACCAGTGATGAGCAGATCCGAGGATCTTTGGATGCGGGTCTATAATTCAGATACTTCGTAATTTATAGATCTGATCTATGACCATTAGATCTTCTCAATTCCAAAAAAAGATCCATTTCAAGTTATCAACCCTTGATTAAGTATTCGTTCAAAGCTTAGTTTGGGCATTCCTGAACGAAAGGTTTATAAAAACTCAGAAATCGAAAAATTAAGATCAGACAAAAACTGATATTCGTACAAAAATGTCCAAAAATTGAAATTTCTTGAAAATTGACGACGTTTTTTAAAAAATATTAATAATATTAATTTGCCTATTTTAAATCGAGTAACAACTTACCTACCATTTTTCAAAAAAGGCTAAAAAATGAAATTCTAAAAAAATAGACAAAAATAATTTTTTTAAAAAATTGATAAAAATGGAAATTTTTAAAAAATTGACAAAAAATGACAAAATTGAAAAATTGGTAAAAATGAAAATTTTTAAAAAATTGACAAACAAATTTTTTTAAAAAATTGACGAGAATGAGAATTTTTGAAAAATTGACAAGAATCATTTTTTTAAAAATTGACAAAAATAAAAGTTTGAAAATTGACACAAATGGAAATTTTTTTAAAAATTAACAAAAATGAAAGTTTTTGAAAAATTGACAAAAAATAAAAAATTGACAGAAATAAAATTTTTTTAAAAAATGGTAATTTTTGAAAATCTGGCAAAAATAAAATTTGTTTAAAAATCGACAACAATGAAAATTTTAAAAAAAATAACAAAATTAAAAAATTGGTAGAAATGAAAATTTTTTTAAAATTGACAAAAACGAATTTTTTTGAAAAATTGACAGAAATAAAAATTTTTGAAAAATTAGGTAAAATAATTTTTTTTAAAAATTGACAAAAAAAAAGTTTTAAAAAATTGACAAAAATAAAAATTTCAAAAAAATTGACATGAGATGGAAATTTTTAAAAAATTGACATAAAATAGAATTTTTTTAAAAATTGACATAAAATAGAAATTTTTGAAAAATTGACAAAAATGTTTTTTAAAAATTGATAAAAATGAAAGTTTTTGAAAAATTGACCAAAAGTAAAAAATTGACAGAAATAAAAATTTTTTAAAAAATGATAATTTTTGAAGAATTGGCAGAAATAAAATTTGTTTAAAAATCGACAAAAATGAAAATTTTTGAAAAAATTACAAAATTGACTGAAATAAAAACTTGACAAAAATGAAAAATTTTGAAAAATTGACAAAAATGGAAATTTTAAAAAAATTGACAGAAATCAATTTTTTGAAAAATTGGCAGAAATTAAACTTTTTAAAAAATTGACAGAATTAAAAGTTTTTGAAAAATTGACAAAAATGAAAATTTTTAGAAAATAAATAGTAATTTTTTTTTTAAGTCGACAAAAATGAAAATTTTTGAAAAAATTACAAAATTGACTGAAATAAAAACTTGACAAAAATGAAAATCTTTAAAAAAATGACAAGATTTAAAAATTGACAAAAATGGAAATTTTTAAAAAATTGACAGAAATAAATTTTTTTGAAAAATTGGCAGAAATGAAACTTTTTAAAAAATTGACAGAAATAAAATTTTTTGAAAAATTGACAAAAATGAAAATTTTTGTAAAATTTGACTGCTCAAATTTGAGAAGGAAAAAAGCAGTAGGACTATTCAAAGCGTATCCTCTTCCCCAGCTCATCGTCATAACACACCTCTGAACCCTGAAAATTATTTACAGAGCTTTAGGTGGCACAATGATGTGGGGGGGGGGGTTAAGTGTTAAGAATAAGATTGAGGAAAGAAAAGAAATCATTTTAGTCATAAAATTAGTGAAACCTAAAACCTTGCTCGCGTTACTAAACTTTTGGAAAAATTGACAAAATTGATCGAATTGCTCACAAAGAAATCTTTTTACGCCAGCTCATCTGTTGCACACATTCGCTTCTTTTTTCCTCACGTACATGCAATGGTATTATATTTCCATACCGTTTACACTTCGACACTACTAAACGACATCTCATATATATCTCACCCCTTCTCGATTCATCTATATTAAAGCGAGTAATTGAGTCGATAATATGAAACGATATCAGTTACAAAACGACAGTCGACAGCACTCAGCAGCATCGTACTCGCATCTACATTACATTTACGTACACAATACACGAGTGGTACTGTACTCGTATAGCCAGGAATACAATAACAATTGCATGTAGTGTACTAACAAATTAGAATGTTAGTTTTTGATGAGGGATACTTGATTATTGCCCATTGACCCTCGATTTCTCCGCTTTCCTTTACAAATTAACAAAACCGTCCACCAAGGTCGTGAGAGTTAATCCGAAGTACGAAGCCTTTTTTTTTCTCCTCTTCATCTCGCTTTACCGTACCAATGTCGATGTCTGTGATGGTGCTTGAAAAATTTCTAAATTATTATTCAACGTGGCTGCTGCGCCATCGAGCATCGAGCACCACGCCGGATACAATGATGTATTGTCGGTGCATCATCAAAGACACACATACTACGAGTACACGGTGAATTTATCATATCCTATGAGCTATTCCTACCTATTCGTCGTCTTATAAACCAAAGCTGTGTAAGCACCTAATAAAAAAACAACGTGAATTCTTCGACATAATTAAACCTCATCGCCAAATCTGCAATTAAATTAAAGAATAAGTCATCTTCCTCTTCGGTTTGGTACGAGTACGTTTGCCTCTCTACCGAAAGCCAGTCGCAGTAATGACGTAAAACTACGTGCGTACGTAGACGTACAGAGAGGGTTCCTCGTTCTTCTGGTGGCATGGCGTCTACGTTATTTTTAAATCATTACGATGTACGTACAACTTGCTAATGTTTATAATCCCAATTGATGGAAGAAATTTTTATAAACGTTGGAAGGCTATTATGGGTTGTTTTCGACGTATTTACAATCCAGCTTGGCGAATTCTTGCATCGACACCAAGAGTAGTTCCTTTATGGCCTCTTCGGAGGAGCTAAATTTTCCTCCGAAATCCACGGGGGATCGTTGGTGTCGAATAGATCATGACTGGTGAGAAATTTCTTCGTTTTCGTAAATACAGGGGGGTGCATAAGTCAGGTTGTCAATTTGCAACAATGTGTTTTTCTGCCATAAATGTGTATTTTCTGGCCAAAATTAGGGTCTTAGGGGAAAAATGGAGAGAACCAAAGTTGTAGAGCGTAAAATTTTCTTTATTTTATGATCCATTAGTTTTTTCCCTAGGAGGCTTAGTTTTTGAGATTTTTGCAGTCTTAAGTTGCTGATGTAAAAAAATCGTATATCTAATTTTGAACTTTGACTGCAAAAATCTCGAAAATTAAGCCTCCTAGAAAAAAAATGAATAGATCCTAAAAAAAAGAAAATTTTACGCTCTGCAACTTTGGTTTTTACCATTTTTTTCCTAGGACCCTTAGTTCAGCTAGAAAATGGATTCGAAATGGGATTCGAGTGAGGAAAACTGACTTACGCACCTCCCTGTACATTAATCAACTACCTGAGTGAATTTTTTGCCAATGTGTTTCCAAATCTACACATTGTATTCGGATTCGAGACCACTTACCAAACCACACGATGTCGGAAACATTTACGATTAAATTGAGCGTAGTAACAATGCCTGGAACGCGAAATTTCCACGTGTCAACAACTTTGATATCTTGCGATTTGCATTGCTTTGGTTGGCTATAGCCATTATTCAAACGAGATTAAACTTGGCTAATTTAATCACGCCCCGGATACAGGCCAACTTCGATCTGCTCTTTTGTTATCAACAAGTCGTTGTGTTTTTTTATTACGTTCTATTTAACAAAACGAATAAACCGACATTAATTAGCGTAATTATTTCGAGCCTTTGTGGATATTTCGAAAGAAAAAACAACCTCCGACTCGAAGCATCGCAGGCGAACAATTACAGGATGCGTTGACGCTGTATCTACTCATAGAGACCTGGACCAACCTGAATGTTTCCGTTGTCAGACATTGGTACTATAAATATGATTTATAACGTCGTCTTATATCGAAACCTACCTTAGGCTGGTGATTCGTGATCGTATTTTAGCTTAATCGTGTGGTCATCTGGTCTTCAATGGTGAACCTTGCCAATGCCGTAGCCATTCAAAATCTGCTGGCCTTTTTTTAATTCGGATACGTGCGGTACGTGTACGTGTGTTGGAAGTGCGAACACGCCAAAACCATGTAGTGCAATTAGTTAAACAAATAGGTACCGAAATTCAAAGCCTGACTCATGTACGTACGTAGGTACTTTTAATTGTATCCTCGTTTTATTAGCCTTATCACGTATGGTAATGAGATTAAAAAGAAATCATTTACGCGATGTCAATTCTCAATTGGGTTCGATATAAATGTATGGTATACTGATTCGCTTGATATGTTCGTATCTATCACCTCTATTGAAGTGTGCAGAAGTTTAAGTACAGACGGTATTATTAATTAGTATTTCGACGATACTTCGAGATTAATTTCTTTCGAATCGATAAATTAAAAACACATTTTTCTCGAATTCAATCTTCGTTTATAGTTTTGGTATTATAATTGACGGTTTAATTGATATGAATTCGTTTGGCGTTATTTTGATAACTTCTTTGCCTCTTCTCTGCTCATCATCTGCGGTGAAGTGTCTGGTAGAACTGCAACGTTCAACGTATAAATTGTTGCATAGTCTTCGTTCTCCTATCAATTCAATGTGTAGGTTACGTTCACAATTCAATGTTGATACCTTCATCCTGGTCTAAATTATTTTTTCTATCAAGAGATAACAGGAAGTTGAAGTTGAAATTGACAAATTTTTGAAGGATATCTCATATAATTTGTCACGGGTATTTTTAGGAAAATGTAAATTTTTGTCATTTAAAATAGAAATGTCAGTTGTTAATTTTTGCTATGTTTAGAAAATTGTCAACTATCGTAATTCTTAAGAAAAATGTCCATTTTTTGATATTTAAAAAAAAAAAGAAATTTCTGAGATTTAAAAAAAGTCACTTTTCGTCATGTTTTGAAAAAATGTCACTTTTTGTCATTTTTAGAAATGTGTCAGTTTGAGTCATTTTCTGTAAAAATGTCAGTTTTGTCATGTTTAGAAAAATTTCAGTTACCAAATTTTTACATTTTTCAAAAACTGTTAATTTTTGTAATTTTATGGGAAATTTTCAATTTTTGTCATTTTCAGATAACCGTCAATTTTTGACATTTTTTGTGAAAATGTCAGTTTTGTCGTGTTTAGAAAAATTTCAGTTGCCAAATTTTAACATTTTTCAAAAACTGCAAATTTTTGCCATTTTATAGGAAAATGCCAATTTTTGTCATTTTTAGAAAAGTTTCAGTTGCTAAAATTTGGCATTTTTGAAAAACTGTTAATTTTTTTCATTTTATGGGAAAATGTCAATTTCGGTCATTTTCAGGAAAGCATAAGTTTTTGTCATTTTCTAGGAAAATGTCAGTTTTGTCATATTTGGAAAAGTGTCAGTTGCTAAAATTTGACATTTTTGAAAAACTATTAATTTTTGTCATTTTCAAAAAAACGTCACTTTTTAACATTTTGTGGGGAAATGCCGGTTTTGTCTTTTTTAGAAAAATGTCAGTTTCAAAATTTGACATTTTTGAAAAACTCGATTTAGAAATTTTGAGGGGGAATGTAAACTTTTGTCATTCACATAAAAATGTTAATTTTTGTCATTTCAGAAAAACATTAAATTTTTGTCATTTTCGGATACAAGTCAGTTTTTTTCATATTTTTTGTCAGTGCTTCTCATTTTTAAAAAGTCAATCCGTCAATTCTTGGCATTCGTAAAAACGCTTCAGATTTTTTGTCTTTTTTTAAAAAAAATGTGTTTGTCAGTTTTTGTCACTTTTCTGATTTATAAAAACGTCTGTTTATGTCACTTCTTGAAGTGTCAATTTTTTCCATTTATAGCAAAATATATCAGTTATTGCAAAAAGTCAGCTTTCAATTTTTGAAATACAAAAAATGTTGATTTTTATAATTTTTAAATTTTAATTTTTTGGATAAATGTTAGTTTTTATTGGGGTTTGAAAAAATTCAATTTTCAGGAAATTTCAATTTTTGCCTCTCTTTTAGATCCTGTTGATTTGTCAATTTTATAAGAATCATCAATTTTGTATCTTTTTTTGGTCATTTTTAGTGAAATGTCTGCTTTAGTCATTTCTGAAACGTTGACATCGCTGGTAAAGTGTCAGTTTTAATAAAATTATCAAATTTATTTTTAAAAAAGTCATTGGTTGCGATTTAAAAAAAAGAGATGTTTGTCATTTTTAGCAAAATGTCAATTTTAGTCATTTTTGAAATTTCTTCATTATAGGTAAAATGTCATTTTTTGTGAATTTTTGAAAAATATCAATGTTTATATGTACTTTCAAAATAATAATTTTAAAAGTTTTCAAATTGTCATCAATTTTTAAAAAATTTTGTTTACTGTCAACTTTTGAAAAATATCATTTTTATGAGAAACGGAACTCTTTGTCATCTTTTAAAATGTCAAGTTTTGACAGTTTTCGAAAAATGAAGTTTTTCAGAAACAAGCCAATTTTTGTCATATTTTGAAGTAAAAATATCAGCTTTAGTTTTTTTTGAAATTTTGTCATCTTTAATTTTAAAAAAATGCCAGTTTCTAGTGAATTTCTCAATTATATGAATGTGAAACGATGAAATTTTTTACTTTTTTTTTTTGAAAAAGTCACATTATTTGATTTTCAAAAAAAGTCAATTTTTTCATATCTAGTAAAATTTCAACTTTTAGCCATTTATTAAATTCGATCATTGTTGGTAAAATGTCCGTTTTAGTGAAATTGTAAATATTATTTAAAAAGTCAACTGTAGTCATTTTTTAAAAAAGTTAAAAATGGTGGCATTTTTAAAAAAAGGTCAATTTTTTTGTATTTAGGAAAATTTTAGTTTTTAGTCATTTATATGAAATTTGACCATCGTTAAAAAATGGAAATTTTTGGAAAATTTGGATTTTTTTCCAAAAGTTTAATTTTTGTCAATTTTGAAAGCATTTTATTTTTTCTAATTTTTAAAAAAGTCAATTTTCTAGAAATGTTGATCTTACCTATTAGTTTTTTAAATAAGTCGATTTTTAAAAAATTGCATTTTTTGTCATTTTTAATTTCAGATGTCATGTTTTGACATAATCAAGTAGGTTCATGTCAGAGTTTATGCTTCAAAAATGTCAGTTTTTGGAAAAAAAACAATTTTTGCCATTTTTTGAAAAATAAAGTCTTCGTCAATCTTTGAAAATGTCCAATTTTTTTTACTACTTTTTTCGTATTTTGAAAACCATTAATATTTGTTTATTTTTGACATTTTTTGAAAATGTCAGTTTTTGATATTTTCTTAGAAATGGCGTTATTAATGGTTTTAGGAAAATATCTACGTTTATCATTTTTTTTAAATTTTTCAACGAATTGTGGTTTGTCATTTTTTTATTTTTTTGAAGAATATCGGTACCTACATATTCCAAATTTAGTAAAATTTCCCGCCATTTTTGTTCTTTATTTATTTATTTATTTATTTATTTATTTATTTATTTATTTATTTATTATTCAGAAAAATGTCTCTTCTCCTCTTTTTTCATGAGAATACCACTTATCAGTTGTTGAAAGTTTTAGAAAAACGTCAGTTTTTGTCAATTTACCAAGAAAGTGTGAATTTTTTGAAAACACATTTTTTCCATTTTTGGAATTTTTTCAAAACTGCCAACTTATGTCTTTTTCAGGGAAATATTGGATCAAAGAAATTGGTTTTTGGAAAATGATTTTTTCAGAATTTCAGAGAATTCTACGAACACTTTTTGAATAATTTTTGGACAAAGAAGCATCGTCCATCTAAAAACCGTTTTCTTTTCACCTGAAAAGTACATTATTATCTAATCTCCCAACAAAATATTTATCTATTTGAAAAAAAATTCAGAAGAATTGTTCCAAATACTACTGAAGATGCGTAGAGGACGATGGCATGGCGCTGCTTTGATCCACCGGTGTCATATTTCTCGCATTTACGAAACGATTATTATACGTACAGAACACCGGCTACATAGGTCTAGGTACCTGCGCGGTGTATTCGTATATAAAACTAGTTTTATTATTTCAACCGGTCATGACACCCAAATTACACCTTAAAAGCGCACGTATAATACGTATAGTTTTACGTTCATAAATTAGCTACCTATAATATCTCGCGGACTCCCAAACATTGCGTGATGTTCCTCTATCTTCGTATATATAGATACTTCGTACACCTCCTAAGAAGAGAAAAGGGTTCGAACCCTACACATACGAATATTCGAACCAGTCTCGATGAAATTTTTTTTCCATCAATAATCGATTAATGGATTGAAGTCGTTGAACGAATGTACGTATTGAAACAATAGACACGACGACGCGAGTGAAAGCAAGCAACGCAACGGCCAGATCATGCGGAGAGCTTGTCAACGATGTACCTAGGTTTCTCCTTAAGGCCTTGTAACGTACCTAGACCTACTACCTAAGTACACGGTGCTGCATATACAATATACATAGATTACTATCTCGCAATATGGTCATATTTTGGTAATATCTGATCCACTCGCGGTCTCAGATCGACGATATGTATGATAAGGGTGTACGCACTGGTATCTCGATAAAATACACCCCTCGGATGGTCGAAGGAAGGTTTACAAAGCCGGATATTTGCATCCAGGTGGTCTTGGTACGTCTTTGAGAGGCGAATCGAGAACCATACACGCATTATAGGTTAATATGGTCGACTGTGTATGTATCTGAGAGAGTACGCCCAATATGCAAATGATTCGCCTTCGCTTCTCTGTGTAATAATCATAGGCCGAAGACGTACGTAGAGTATTTTCACGCTTGTCACGGCTACACGCGAGTAAAGTACCGTCTCAGCGTCAGCGGTAACTCGGAAGCTGAATTACCCGGTTAATGGTCGAGGTCGATTATTTTTCCAGCCTAAAAAACAATCCGAATTTGAAACTCATCGCTTCATTGTTTTCCATATTTATCACGATGGCTTCGACTCATTGGCTGTCGGCGACGCGACGCAACCGACAGCGTCTGTGGTCTTTTATGGCCGATCGAATGGAATTCCAGAACAATGAGATGCGCGGTCGCGGTGCCCGAGCCCAAGACAAAGCTCGCCCGGAGAATACTCGTTAAAATATTTTAATGCGGAGTTGCTGTTTAAGCATTCGTATAGCGAGAGTACTTAAATACGCGAGTTTCAGAGTTGCTTTTCGTTTGCTTAAGGATAATCGCGCCTCTCTTCTGCCAATAAGCTGCCTGATGGTGTTTACCTTACTTCGAGGTGAAATTGTCGATTGTGGAATGTTTATTGGAGGTTTATTTACTCGTACATGGGAGGTACCTATATGGAATCGATGTGGCTATGCCGAGCTGGCTTTTTCAAGAGTATTTACCTATACGAGTAGGTATACGCAATGTGGTGGTTTTTTTTTACGACGTATGTACCTATCGTTTACGACGAGTCCTGCGTGTATGTACATTACCTATATATATATATGTATCGTGCGTAGATATGATAGAGGTATACCCGGTAGGTAGATTGGATTGCAGCTCCAAATGAATTTCCATCTTCTTAGTGTTACGTAATTTGAGGGCGGAATATACGTATAAGGTTTAAAGATTAAGTTATAATGAGATTCATCATCATTTAAAGGTAATTAGCTTTTAATACATTACGTTGAATTGCTATTAAACCTGAAATTTTATGGTAAAATTAACCTCCTCTCTGGTCTTCGGCCGGTGGTCGGTGGTCAGTGCACGCATACGGTTTTCTTACGTCCTGGACCAGTTAACACCATCGAGTCGGTAGTATGATTACAGTCAGTGAAGTGTAGCCGTTAAATTACCAAGGTCAGGATTACTACGAGATGTCGAAATGATGCGCGGTGCTTGTACTATAGATTCGAACTCGATTGGATATTTAATACGATGCGTTGTGGTGTTTGGGTGCTCGTCTAAGATGTTTCGAGATTAATGCGATGAAAGTAGCCTATTTTGAGCCATTGAAATGTGTTTTGGAAAAGTGAAAATGAGTAGAATGTGGGCGAAGGTCGTAATGCACCGTGTACCTGATGGTTGGGGTGGTGTCTTTTTATCAGTATTTTTACTTTTTTTCTATGCAGAGTGGCTCACATGAAGGTCGATGGTTTTGAAAATGAAAAAAAAACTTCGACTGCAAAAATCTCGAAAACTAAGGCTTCTAGAGAAAAATTTATTCTTTTACTATAGAAAGAGAATTTTAAGGTTTACAATTTTGATTCTTATCATTTTTTTCGTAGCACCCTTCGTTTAGCCAAAAAATCCATGCTTATGAGAAACTTGACCCATATACAAACTTGATGGTTTTGAAAATGATAAGAAAATTCCATAAATATGGATTTTCTAGCCAAACTAAGGGTCCTACGAAAAAAATGATAAGTATCAAAATTGTAGAGCTTGAAATTTTCTTTCTGCAATAATCGATTGGTTTTTTTTCTAGGAAGCTTAGTTTTCGAGATTTTTGCAGTCAAAGTTAGCAATGTAAAAAATTCATATCAAATTTTGAACTTTGACTGCAAAAATAACAGGAACTAAGCCTCCTAGGAAAAAAACCAATCGATTATTGCAGAAAGAAAATTTCATGCTCTACAATTTTGATTCCTAGTATTTTTTTCGTAGGGCTCATAGTTTGGCCAGAAAATTCATGTTTTCAAATAAAAAACGTATGATTTTTTCCATTTTCAAAATCATCGACCTGCATATGTGAGTTCATCCTGTATAACTCGAGGAGGATGTGATTTTGGGAATTTTTCATGATAACTTGTTTTATAGAGAATTGAATTATCTTTCGAAATATATGATTACTTTTGAATTTGGCGCAATTTTGATAAGGATGACCATAACTTTTTTTGCTGATGAAAAATTCAAAAGTAATCATATATTTGGAAAGATAATTTTATCCTTTTTCAGACAAATTTCAAAAATTAGCTCCTTTCCGAGTCATTTTTTTAAAAATGTTGATTAAAATACCCCTCCTTCCTCCCTCCCAAATATAAGGCACTTGTAATATGATCTTTAGAATGATTGAAGCCCTATTTTGTAAATTCTCCGCAATATGCGGCAGTCGAGTAGCCTTTATTTGTCATTGATGACATTTTTTGGCCATATCCCCTCCCCCTCTTCCTCACTCCCTCACAAATTGTTTAATTTTAGGAGAAAATGGTTTTCATCTCATTTCACCTCCACGTTTTTCTCTCATAAACATAGATTTTCTGGTCAAACTAAGAGTCTTATGAAAAAAATGGTAAGAATCAAAATTGTAGAGCTTGAAATATTCTTTCTGCGTGAGTTGATTAGTTTTTTTTCTAGGAGGCTTAGTTTTCGTGATTTTTGCAGTCAAAGTTAGCAATGTAAGAAATTCATATCAAATTTTTTGAACTTTGACTGCAAAAATAACAAGAACTAAGCCTCCTAGGAAAAAAACCAATCGATTATTGCAGAAAGAAAATTTCATGCTCTACAATTTTGATCCCTAGTATTTTTTTCGTAGGGCCCATAGTTTGGTCAGAAAATCCATGTTTTCAAATAAAAAACACACTTGTGATTTTTTTTCAAAACCATTGACTCTGTATACGTATAAGTCACCCTGTACATATGATTAAAAATTGAAACAGCTTGAATTTTAAATTTTCTCATACTTAATTTCTTATTTAATCTCTTTTAATGGGGAAATACTTTGAAAAAGTGTTAGCTCTCTTCTTCCCCATCGAGAGATAGTCGATGGGTGTGAATTTTTCTTCAACTTATGAAATAATTGAATTTTGACTCCCTTCCTTATTTCCCATTTAGAAATCAATTTTTTTTCTTAATTATTTTGTATTGAAAATTACCACATTTGAGAACCGAATCAAGTTTGAAATATTTGACATTTTTTTTGAAAATTTTTCTCTTTTTTTGAAAAGTTGAGTTAGCTGAAAGGCATAGCCTACCATTTTTTGGTTAATTTCCGTAAAGAGAAATTTATGAAGAGATTGGGAAGTAAAAGTTAGAATTTTTTCATTTTTTGAGAAATTTAACTCAACTTGAAGCTCTTACATTTTTTATGTGGAGAGGGAATTTTTTTTTTTGGTAAATTCCTGTGAAAATAAACTTTGTTGACGAGTTAGAAAGTAAAACTTGAAAATTTTTCAAGCTTTAAGAAGTTTTTCATTTTTTTAGGTGTTTGAGTCAACTTTAAATTTTATTGATTTTCGTACAAAGAAGTTGGAAAAATGATATTTTTTTTAAATTTCAAATTTTCAGCCAATTTTATTATTTTTTTTAAAATGTGAGTCAACTTTAAGCTCTATTGATTTTTATACGAAGAAATTGGAAATTTTCTTGTGGTCATTTCATGTGAAAAGAGGCTGAATTGAGAGGTTAAAATGAAAAATTTGTTTATTTAAATTTTCAATCATTTTTTTTCGTTTTTTTTCAAAATTTGAGTCAATTTTGAGCTCTATTGATTTTTATACGAAAAAGTTGAAAATTTTCTGGTGATCATTTCATATTGAAAAAACTTTAACGCAGCAGATACGTTAGAAAAGCTGATTTTTCCACTGTAAATTTCATAATAAGTCTTCAACAATCAAAAAAATTCACCTTCAAAGAAGTATTTAAAGCGAAATTTAAATTTTGAAAAAAAAACAAACTATCGTCGAGAATATCTTGAAAACCGGTTCACAAAAATGAAAACTGTATATGACCTTTTTTATGCATCTTTTGAAA
>FIZU01064541.1:0-17915 GCA_900064475.1 Pseudococcus longispinus
GACCTAAATCTACAAATTTTGTTTGAAAAATTTTCTCATCAGACTCCTATTTTCCTTCCAATTTTTATATCTTCTATTCACAATTACGGCCCAATTAATACGTAAGAAATCTCCGCGTAATTGTAAACACTCTCCGGTTACCATCGTAACATTTTTATTGAAAAAATTACACGGTCACGTGTTAAAGGAACTTAATTATTAGTATTGTTTAGTACCATTTCGATCATTAAATCTCGATTTCGTCATTAGAAACAGCGTTTTATCAAAACCTCTACACATCCAGAAATATTCCAGAAATCACAAATTTGAAACATGTTTCATGTTTTCAGCTAAACCTTGTATTCTATTCAGGCAATTCTCACCAAATCATAATGCTTCCGATTCATTCAAATCCGACTTTTTTAGCTCAATTTGGGAATGAGATATTCGCTTTGTTTACAATTACCCCGAATCACCTAACATTTCTAAAACCAAGCTCCCTAGAAAATATTACAATTTTGTTTTTATTCATTTTGTTCGTTGTATCCTTACTTCGCCCAAAAAAATCCATTTTTTGAATTCAAAATGATGAGAAAATAGGTAAATCTTCTCAAAAAATTGATTTTGTAAAAAACCTAAAGTAATGAAATTTTTTTTTTTTTTTTTTTTCGTGACTAGCTCAAAATAGTATATTTCACAACAAGGGAGTAAATCATTTTTACTCCCGAGTTTTGAACGAAATTTTTCTTAATCGCGGGAGTAAAACGCGTATTTGAGCACTCGAGCAATAGCGAGAGGGCGTAAAATAACGTTTTACTCCCTAAGATGAGAAAAATACTATTAAAATCGCCTGCCTATTATTTTTCCTACAACATTTCCATTGCAATTTGCAAGACTGTGTTATTAATATAACGTAGGTATAGCTGTAGGTACCTATACGTATACACATCGCAAAAAATATGTACCTAATGCATTTTTGTAAACGAAAAACATCAATTTTTTGCAGGAAATTATTAATTGAATGGCGAAAACAAGATCAATGTTAAATTTAAGGAACTAAAATTCTAAGTAATTTACAGAAATTAATCATTTAAAAAAAAGCAATTGATAGGTAATATAAGTGGGCCTAATCATTTAAATTGACCAAAATAGAAAATTGCCCAGTTAAAACAAAACATGAAAAATAAAGCAAATCACAGGTAGGTAGGTACTAGAAGACTATTCTTCTTTATACCAGTTTTCAGAAACACGCACCAAGTCCAACAATATTGGATGGATTTTTTTATCGGGTATTTCCATTATTCGTTGGACAGTGTAATCAATTAATCCTTTTTCGTATTTAAAAAATTCATCTTCTAATCCAAGTTGATGGTAAACATTGATTACAGCATTAAAACATTCGGGATCATCTTTACCGTAACAATCCTAAAAAAGAAGTTGCTTAGAGTGGTTTCAAAGAAAAATGCAGAAAGAAGAGAATAAAGGATCAAATTCACTTGTAAGATTTTTTTTTGCTCGGCATTACTTCGTTCAAGAGCAGTTAATAGAAACCAAGTGAGTTTACCCATTTTGATATCTTCATCTGGTGTCTTTCCTTGCTTTATCGAATATCTGTCACAGTAATCATTCTAGAAAAATTTCATGTCCGAAATTAATATTTTATAAATTATTTATAAGTAATTAGATTTACCTATCAAAATGTATTGTACTTAGTTGAATTTGAATCTGTACTTTCTTAAGTTACCTGGTCCCTTACGATGAATCCAAGCAGAATGCATACTTGTATTAAATCATTCCTTATGCTGTCAACATTATATCCTGCCTAAAAAAAAATTTGAGAGTTGGCAAACTGTATTCAAATCATCATATCTTAATCAACTTAGGTACCGAGTGTTTCAATAGTAGAGCACCGCCTTCAAACCAGAGATGAAGCTACCCAAACTACATATATATGCATGTTTGCCAACGCCAAGATTTGAAAGGGGCAAAGTTATGCTCTAGTCCTAATAGACATTCAAAACATTGTGACTCCGCTGACAATATAGACAAGCAAATTTTTTTTGAAACTTTTTTGTAGAACTTGATAGAACTTTTCAAGCTCTGAAAAATGAGTCGTATTCATAGTTTTGCCCAACTCTAAATTGAAGGAGCTAAAATAATTTAAATATTTGCAGGTTTTATGACCCTTTCAATTTTTGCAATATTTAATAAGCAGGTAATTAGTTATAATTTTTTGCCAAACTTCAAAACTGAGAACATAACAAACCATTTTGAAAATTCTTTGAAAAAAAAATTGAATTCTGAGAAAATAATGCCACTTTTCATCTTTTTAGTGATTGTAGTTCCTTTCATTTTAGAGTTACGTTAAAAATTATTAGCTCATTTGGTAGAGCTCCAAAATCTCAACAAAAAATGACTCTCACAAAATTTTTCACAACTTGAAAATTGAAGGAGTTACGAGTTATAAAACATACAAATATTCAAATCATTGTAGCTCCTTCAATTTTAGAGCTATAGGCAAAATACATTTTGCAGCGCTTGCACAAAAAGTTTGCCTGTCTACATATGTATATTCCCAGCGGAGTTACAACGTTTTGAAACATCTACCAGGACTAATGCATGGAGTTGCCCCTTCAAATCATGGGGTCGGGAAACATGCCTACTCGTATGTAAGTTGGGTAGCTGCAATCTGGTTTGAAGGCGGTACGCTGTTACCGAAACACCATACAGAAATAACTAAAAACTCGCCATATGCAAAGCTGTGAGTAATGGTGCTTGCAACGAAGTCGTGCCCAATAAAAGAGTACTAATGGTTCTATGCACTTCCCAATTACATCGTTTCACATTACGGCCAAGTATATCCTGAGTGAAGGAATCCAATGAAAATGAAGATGCTGCCCACCAATACACCTGTTTTAATAAATTGTAGAAAGTATGTTTACATTTTGAAAATGAAATTGAATACATCTACCTCGTAGAAAACGTTCAAACAGGGTAAGAAATAGGGTTCTTTTTCGAATAAGTTTCTCAGGACGGTGTAAACTCCGATACCCAATAGAAACGTATCATTAGCAATAAGTTTGTCAGCTTTATTATGCCAAGCGATTTTATCCCTTCTCATTTTTGAATCATCTATAATATCATCTATCAAAAGTATTGGGGCTTCCATCTGAAACATTTAAAAGTTAACCCTATATACTTATTATTTTTAGTGAGTTATAGGTATTTGCTACTTTATTAACAATAATATATTACTCATAAGGAATTTGTGTAAAACTTATTACCAACTGATTGATCCATGCCATTGCATATGCTTGTAAACGATTTTTATTAGATAATTTTGTCTGAGGAGTTAAACTTTCATATGTGTTGAGGAAAACCTTCACTCTTTTATATCTGCCTCCTACAACGTTGTATTCGATTAACTGTAATAAATTTACATCACATAAGTAGGTAGATGGTATAGGTACATATATTCAAAAACTATGCTGTATAGATAATAGATATATATTTAGTAGGTATAATTAAGTAAATAAACATGCTCACTTCTCTATTCCTTTCAGCTATGAATGAAGAATTTCCGCAAATGTTATTATCACAAAAAATCTCTTTGACAACATTATAACCAAATTTGAATTTTGACGATTCATCCTTACACTCGCGCATTTTTTCCAGCTGTTCATCGAAAATTCTGAAAATTTATAGAATCTCAGGAAGGTCACGATGTCTAATCTAAGGATTCAAGTGCGTTGTACGCTACCTTGTAATAAGTAAGTACTTCGCTTCATCAAGCAGCATACATTGCAGGCCAGTACCGAAAATTATTCGGTAAATACATTAATGATTTTTTTTTTAATTTTTGTTTAAAACTTGATAATTAAGAGGTTAATGCGTAGAACTGAATGGGTTGAATTATAAGCAGTATGGTCGAAGGAAACCCCCTATTGTAATCACTTTTTTTTCATTTTCATCATGAATGATTTCTATGTAATCAACGAACGCTATCTTCCGCAGGCCGATCAGGGAATAGTATTTTCTTTATACCTGCTACAAATCTGTAGAATATCTCCTGCTCCGTAACATACACAAGTACGTGATTTTGTTAGTTAGCGTTCTTTTCCGTCGCAGTGTAGTGATGGGGACCGGAGCATTACCGGAACTTGACATCAGGAGAAAAGCCGGAGTTTTTCGTGAAAAAATTCCGATACCTCGGAGCTTTTTACGAAATTCGGTTAGTCGAGAAACTACCGGATATTATACATCGATTAATAGCCTAATCTCTATATTAAGAACATAGCAAAAACCCTTTTGCAATGAGCATTTGGCTCATAGCTTGTTTTACCTTATCTACCTGTTTTTGAAAAACTTTTATGAACGAAAATGAGTTCAATTTGTACCTATATGATTCGCATGCTATAGCTTTAGCCTCGTTAAAATAGATTTATTTAATCAGCGAAGTGCCACTTACTTTTCTGCACGACTCGAAGTTATCATTAAAGGAAAAGTTTTTGTGTACACATTTTTTGAACAATTAATAAGGATTTTTTCAAATTGAAAAATTCTCTTAAAACTGAACGAATAAGTAAAAACTGCCATTTTATTTGAAAAACGCATTAAATAACTTTACATTTCAAGCCAAAATTGCAACGAGGTAGTTGAAAAGATTATTGAACGATAAATTGATAAACATACATTAAACTTTGTATTTGCGATTAAGCGATTGAATTATGCTGGCACAAGATTACAGAATGGTCATCATTTTAATTTAAATACCCAAGTAATTTTAGCTCATGAATTTTTTTTTTTTTACAAATCAGATATAATGGAATTTTATCGCCAGATTAAAAAATTCATTTGATACCTACCACTACAGGTACTTACTTTGACATGCACGGTGATGCACCATGATTAACTTTCAATTTTTTTCACAGATGAGCTATTTTACAAACGAGAACGCCCTAATCCGAAGAAATTATAAACAGTTCAATGCACTGATGAAGAAAATAATGAAAATTTTTCTTTGATTGGAATAATTCATAAAATTGACCCTGGGATACCACACATTATGAAAAATATCGCTGACAATTTTATTTTCCTGCGTCGATAGAAATCTTAACTGGTATTATTACTTCTAGTACATGGACACATAAGTCCTTCGTTTCATTTTTCATATTGCACGAATTGCCTACTTTTTTATTTCAAGTGGCAGAATTTTTAGGAATTTGATTTCATTAATTTCATTTTTCCAAATACTTTAATTCCTCGTTTACGCAGCATCAAAATGAACGCAGACCCGGACAATGACCCTGTACACGAATGATAACAGCGTAAAATAAACAAAAATTTTACTAATCATCGATAGGACGATCTGACTCTAGATTTGAGTCAAAACCTAGTTATATTCATATTTTGCCTAATTCTAAAATTGAAGGCGCTTTAATGGTTTGGAAATTCGTAAGCTACATAACTCCTTCCATTTTCAAATTATCCAAAATTTTGTAAGAATCAGTTTTACACTTTGCACTATTGGAGGGAGCAACTTTTTTTTACATAAGTTAGGTATATTCATAATTATGGCAGCTTAGTATGAATAAACTTTAATAAAATTGAAAAAGTAACAATTTTTCGCATTTTCCCCCCTATTTGAATTTTTCATCAACAATTGGGACTCCTCAATTAAATAGATAACTGATCCAAAAATTGGGGGGGGGGGGAATTAAACAGAATGCTGATTTTAATGATGCAAGCCACAACAAACTTCCAAACGGCTCAAGGCCCATGTCTCTTACTGAAAAAGGTATTGGATGCATCAACATCTGGACCTGGTGTATGTATCATATTATTTAATATTTAGGGTACCTATCTCGCATTTTAATAATTTCTTGACACATTTTCAAACAATTTAGCGAAATTTTATACAATTTCATTAAATTTTTCAAATTATGTTTGCCAGTTGTATCATTGAGTCATGATTGAACATGACTACAAACGCGTAACACAGCATGCATATCATATGCAAAAATTGATGAAGCAATCTTTGAACCTTCGTGATAAAATTGAAATACGTAAATACTAAAGTTTCAGTTATTATCTACTCGTACATTCTCATATGGACAAATTTTTTCAATATATCAACAATTCATAATGTAACTTTACTAAATTACTACCTATCCACTTAAAAAAAAATACAAATACTCAATTAAAATAACACAAAAACGATAGTGAAACTGCAGTAGGTACAATACAGAGCACCATTATTCTTTGTACCAGTTTTCAGCAACTTGCACACAATCTAATAATATCGGATGGATTTTTTCATCGGGTATTTTCCTTATTCGTTTCACAGTGTAATCAATTAATCCTTCTTCATACTTGAAAAAGTCGTCTTCAAGTCGAAGCTGTTCGTAAACATTGACTACAGCATTGAAACATTCAGGATTATCTTTACCATAACATTCCTAAAGGAAGAAAAAGTGAGATTGGTTTTGAAGAAAAATTCAAACGAAAGGAAATAAACTGTTAAATTCACCTGCAAGATCTTTTTTTGCTCGGAATTGCTACGTTCAAGAGCTGTTAATAGGAACCAAGTTAGTTTACCCATTTTGATATCTTCATCTGGGGTTTTTCCTTGCTTTGTCGAATATCTGTCGCAATAATCATTCTGGAAAGAATTTAAGTCGGGCGAATTACGATTTTATAATTATTTATTATAGGTACCTACTTCTGTTTACCTATACATACAGGGTACACCAGCTTGAGAGTAAGGCCTTCAAACTAGTAACTATGCAACACATGGTGAGTCGATGTAGATATGTTTGCCTAACCTCCGGACCGCAGACGGTGAGTTATGCGCATTGAAATTTTTCTTTTCATTTTCGACTTCGCATTTTCAACCTTGACAAACTTTGACTGCAAAAATCTCAAAAACTAAGCACCCAAGAAAAAAACTAATAGCTCATCGCAGAAAGAGAATTTCAAGCTCTACATTTTTCCTTTTTAATATTTTTCTTCGTAGGACGCATAGTTAGGCCAGAAAACCCAAGTTGCGCTTTGCGGCATTGGACAGCAAATTTCATTTAGAATTTTTTTATGGGGTTGGTCATTTCTGCAACTTGACAGTGAAGTGTGCAGTGAACAAAATGTTCGAAAAACTGTGCAAAAAATTCGACAATTTTTTTTTATTTTCCTCAATAACTTGAAAATTTTTCCTCTGCTCTACCTGTTTTTAATAACTTTTCTTGACGAAAAAAGTTCAAACTTTATAATGGCGCAAACCCCACCGCTCTATCTTATTCCAATCAAAAGTTATGAGCAAATAATTGGTTGAAAAATACCTGAAAATTTTTTTAAAATAAAAAATTGATTTTTTCCCTATCTTTTTCAACTAATTAACTGCTCATAACTTTTGATTGGAATAAGGTTTGAAAATTTGTAGGCTACATAACTCCAAAATTGAAAACATGAGAGACCATTTTAAAAAATTGTTGAAAAAAAATTGAATTTTAAGAAAATAATGTCACTTTTTATCTTAATAATTGTTTTAGCTCCTTCAATTTCAGAGTTATGCTAAAAACTATTAGCTCATTTTGTAGAGCATAGAAAGATCAACAAAAAATGATCTCTATAAAATTTTGCATAGCTTGAAAATTGAAGGAGTTATGTAGCCTACAAATTTTCAAACCATTATAGCGCCTTCAGTTTTAGAGTTAGGCAAACCATGGATATAACTTATTTTGTAGAACTTGAAAAGTCCTACAAGAAAGTTTCAAAAAAAATTTCTATCTATATCATCAGCGGAGTTACGACGTTTTGAAACATCTACCGGTATCAGTGCATAACTTTTCCCCTTCAAATCCTGAGGTCAGCAAATATGCATAAACTTATATAGTTTGGGTCGTTGCATTTCTGGTTTGAAGGCCATGCACTGTTACCGGAACGCCTGACTCTCATAAGTTACCTGATCCTTCACAATGAAACCAAGCAAGGCACAAATTTCCATTAATTCATTTCTTATACTATGAAAATCATATCCAGCCTAAAAAGAAAAAGGTACCTACATTAGAAAATTTTCAATTGCATTTCTGAATGTTCTGACAGCTATAACTTAATCAACATACCTATGTATGAATAGAAATAATTGAAAACTAACCATGTGTAAAGCTGTGAATAACGGTGCTTGAAACGAAGTCGATCCTACTTCAGTAGTATTAAGGGTTCGTTGCACCTCCCAATTGCATTGTTTCACATTACGACCAAGTATATCCGAAGTGCAAAAGTCCAACCATATTGCACTTCCTCCCCACCAAAATATCTATGTTTATAAATTATATTATAAAACATCGTTAACGCATGTTTACGTTTTAAAAATTGAATCAAAATAAGTACCTCGTAGAAAACGTTCAAACAGGGTAAGAAATAAGGTTCTTTTTCGAATAAGTTTCTCATGACTGTGTAAACTCCGGTACCTAGTAGGAAAGGATCATTAGCAATAAGTTTGCCAGCTTTATTATGCCAAGGGATCTTATTTCTTCTCATTTTTGAATCATCTAAAGCATCATCTATCAACAGAATTGGGGTTAGCATCTGAAACAATTTGAATTATAATTTTTAATCAGTTATAATGAAATCATTTTGGGGAGCAAATTTATGAGCATTACCAACTGATTGATCCATGCCATTGCATAAGCTTGCAAAATATATTTATCAGATAATTTCGCCTGAGAGGCCAAACTTTCGTAGGTGTTGAGAAAAACTTTCGCTCTTTTATATCTGCCTCCGTCGAGGTTGTATTCGATTAGCTGTAAATAATTCAAATCGCAAAAGTACAAAAATTATAATTCATATTTACAAAGGAACCTTGTCAACTCTGATTAAGCTGGAATTTGGTTCACGAAAAGAGCATGTCACCCAAACCTTAGAACCAAATTTTGAGCTGCCGAAGTTGATTTTTCGATTTTTGACGAATTTTTGAAAATGAAAAAAATAGCCCATGAGCTATTTTCGCAACTTTCAAAAATTCACCAAAAATCAAAAAATCAACTTCAGTAGCTTAAAATTTAATTCTAAGGTTTGGATGACATGCTTTTTCAGTGAGTTGAATTTCAGCTCAATGGGAGTTGACAAAGTTCCCTTGATAGTAAAATTAGACAAATTACCTACTTACTTCTTTATTCCTTTCAGCTATGAATGAAGAGTTGCCGCAGATATCTTTATCACAAAAAATCTCTTTGACAATATCATAACCCAATTTAAATTTTGACGGGTCATCCTTAAGTCCGCGCATTTTTTCCAACTGTTCATTGAAAATCCTGAAAATTGATAGAACCAATCTCACTGATGATTTCAACTCGAGAAATTGAATAGGTAACTTCTATAGTAAGACTTACAGATGTGATAGGTACCTGCTATAAAAAATAACCACGAATTCTAGATACCTAGAATCTTCATCATTTCCTTTGTCCACCTTTGAAAAACTTTTATGAACGAAAAAGAGATAGTTTATTTATTTATCCAGTAAAGTACCACTTACCTTTCTGCGCGACTCGAAGTTATCACTAAAGGTGGGATTTTGGTGTATAGATTTTTTGAACAATTAATAAGAACTTTTTCAAATTGAAAAATTCGTTTAAAACTGAACGATAAGTAAAAACCTGCCATTTTATTTGCGAAACAAATGAAATGGCATTAAGCCAAAGTTGCAACGAGGTAGTTAACATGAAAAGATTATTACGAATGATGAACTGATAAGATGCATTAATGATTATATTTTGTAATTATACGGTGAAGTGCCTGAATTATGTCAGCTCACATAAAAGAAAGCACATGAACCCAGATTACAGACTGTCTCTAATTTTAGATAATTTTAATTTTTTCAACAGATAATTCTATCCTCAGATTGAAACATTTAATATAGAAAAACAATCATTATTTTTTTCATTCATTTGCATTAAAATATTAATCATGAAGCACGAATTGAGATTTCCAACCATTTTAGTTTTATATCAACGCCCAAGTCAGAGGCTCTCAGTTTTTTTTGGTGACAATTTTTATACCTGGTCGGGAAAGAAAAGTTACTCAAATTGCTGAAAAGTCGAGATTTTTGATATAAACAAAATAAAATACCCTCTGCTTGGTACCAAAACGGGACCTATTGATGCAAAAAATTATTTCGATTAAAAAACTTGGAAATTTTTCATTGAAGTATGACCAATCTTCGATTTTTGCAAAAAATCAAAATTTCCTCATTTTTCACGATGAAAATTAATTTCTTACAGAAATCGAAAGTTGGCCACACTGCAATGAAAATTTTAAAAAAATTTTAAACGAAATAAGCCTCGTTTTTTTACATGACTTCAGGGGCCCATTAGGTCCCTTTTTGGCATTTATTTTTTTTTGTAAATCTAAAATCTCAAATTTTCAGCAATCTGTAACTTTTCACCCCTGATAGGCCAGAAAATTGGTATCCAATTTCAAGGAAATTGGCCAAGAGATGTGTAGAAACTCAAATTGCACCTTTTCGAGGGTTGTCCGAGGTACCATACAGGTGACACTACCCGAAAGTGGCATGAACAATTTTTTTTTCAAAAGTGACCTCACTTTGAGGGATGCTAACTTCGCTCATTTAAGCTAAGGGCCTAAAAAAATTTTGGTGGGGTTTCAATTCAAAATGAACCACAATCCCTTGGATTTGGTTAAAATTGGGGGATGTTTTTTTCACTTCACCATACTGTACATACATAGGCAATCTATTCAGTGTACAAGCCCATATGTTTGCCGAATCTGGGAATTGACGGGGCAATGTAATGCTCATTCAAAATAATTGTCATAATTTTTAATTCGTTGAAAATTTTGTACTTAATCATTTACGGTTTGTTTTTTTTTTCATTCAATTTTTTTGGATTAGTTAATTTGGAAATCCCAATATTTGATAAAAAAATGCAAAATTCAATAAAGAAATTTTATTCCAACTTTTGAAAAATTTTTCATATAAATCTATCTCATTAATTATTATGAATTTAACTTATGTAAAAAAAAAATTGCTCTTTTCAATGGCGTAAATCTCAGTTTTTCATCCTGCATACCTAATTACCTACATAAAAAATTTTCAACATTTAAAATTGAATCTGGTGAGAAATTATGAAATTGTTTTCTGTTTGTTTTAAATGTGGGTGATGGTTTCAATAGAAAAAAATATACGCTAAGTACAAAACTGTAAACAGGTGCTCAAAAAATGAAGCAGAAAAAAATTCGTAACTTTTGCCCGAATTTCAAAAGCTGATAACCTTTTATGTACCTACCTGTGCAAAACAAAAATCTGAGGCATGTTAAATTTAATGAGCAAAAATACTCTTTAGTAGGTATTTATGTAATGGCCGACAGGCCGAATCAGAGGAATTTTCCATACCAACTCATTGTTACCAATAATTAAAAAAAATAAAAACGACAAAAAAACTAAATTTTAAAACAAGATAACGTGTACCTTTGCGCCATACCTATTCATATTTGAGAATAACAATAATAAAATGCGTAAAAAAACATACTACGCGCAGAATTATGAAACGGGCTTATGCGGTTGTGCGCGCGCATGCGCTCGATGTTTTTTAATTTTTCGTCACGGGTTCTCGCGAGGCAAGGAAATCGTTTCGGAAGACTCAGTCGCATAATTGCACGGACCATAGTGAAAAATTTTAATTGTTAATTTTTCAATTCACAGTCCTGCATTTTGGAACTTTTTGAAAGTTATTTCGGTTCAGTAGGATGAATTTGATCTATTTTTTAACCTAGGTTTCAAAAATGGTAATTTTTCTCAATCATCTATAGGTTTTTCACAAAACGATTTTTTTCGTTGAAATTTTTTTTACAATTTTTGATATTAAAAGCTCGTAAAAAATGAACGAAGGAAAAATTTGTAGAGTATAAAATTTCCCTTTTGTATAAAGATTATATTTTTTCCTTATAGTCCAGTAAAATTAGACCAAAAAGTGGTGCAAATTGTATTTTGGGTTATCAACAATTTTTCATTTTAAAATATTCCTTTCGACGTTCTGATTAACCACTAAAAAGTCCCCAAACCTCACCTCTTGGGAAGTCCCTCACTCGTGGACCCAAAGAGATCCCCTCGCGGTTTTTTGCCCATAACTCTGTAAATACGCCTAACAATGAAAAAATGAACATAACTAAAATTGAAGTTCTTGAGTTCAAAATAATGATAAAGAGAAGAATTTTCTTTAAAAAAAAAAATAGTTTTAAGAAGAAACCTCATCGTATCACATGGAGATTATAGTGTATGGAATAAGTATGTATAATTATTCTTTGTACCAGTTTTCAGCATCACGAACATAGTCTAGTAATATTGGGCGAATTTTTTCATCGGGTATTTTCATTATTCGTTTGACGGTGTAATCAATTAATTCTTCTTTGTATTTGAGAAATTCGTCTTGAAGACGAAGCTCTTCGTAAACGTTGATTACAGTATTAAAACACTCCGGATTATCTTTACCGTAACATTCCTAGAGGAAAAAAATTGATTGGTTTCAAAAAAAAATACAGACTAAGCCTAAAGGCAGTGAACTTTTAAATTCACCTGCAAGATCCTTTTCTGTTGAACATTGCTTCGTTCAAGAGCTGTTAATATGAACCAAGTTAGTTTACCCATTTTGATATCTTCATCTGGGGTTTTCCCCTGCTTTGTCGAATATCTATCGCAATAATCATTCTGAAAATATTACACCTTCAGAAATCATGATTTCAAAATTTGAATTCTACTCAGCCTATCAAACATTTGGACGCTAATTTTATATTAAAAAAAAAAAAACAGTTGCCCTGCAGCTATTCTGGTTACTAAAAGAAGACATTTGACAACTAATTTTATATGTAATTTTAGCTGTCGCAACTAAAATGGCACACTACAAATCGGCGATTCGCAACTATGAATATTGGCAGAATACTACTAATTTACATCCTATAACGTTCCAAGTACATAATATATTAGAAGCATGTAGCTAAGTTACAGCTAGGATTTTTCAATTAATTATTAGAAAATTAAGAAAATTTTTTAGACGCGGGTAAGATTCGAACCCGAGCACAACAACACCAAGTTCCGTATCGCTCCTCATAAGGCCACCGAGTTGTTTTTTAGTCCTGCTTTTAGAAAAGTATACAAAACTACGAAAACTACCTCTCCATGTGCAACTTGGTGGTTGAAAATCAGTTGCATTACAACCAATCCACAACTTAAAACTTAGACAACTTTTCTCGGCTTTATGTAAGCTGTAACTTAGCTGCATGATTCTAATATATTACTTGGAACGTTATAGGATGTAAATTAGTAGTATTTTGCCAATATTCATCGTTGCGAATCGCCGATTTATAGTGTGCCATTTTAGTTGCGACAGCTAAAATTACATGTAAAATTAGTTGTCAAATGTCTTCTTTTAGCGTTCAGAATAGTTGCGGCGCAACTGTTTTTTATAATAAAATTAGCGATAAAATTCCTAATTCTACACTACGATAGTCCGATATAACTGTAAAGCTGCACTATGGCTGCACAATTCCAGTTTGCAACTAATTTTTTGTTTGACGGGAGGTATCTGCAGGTTTACCTATCAATTTGTATCATCAATGAATCTATAGGTAGGTATCATAGTTACCTGATCCTTTACGATGAAACCAAGCAAGGTACATACTTCTATCAAATCATTTCTTATGCTATCAAAATTATATCCTGCCTGAAAAAAATATATTAGAAGCTGGTAAGTAAACTGTATTCAAATTCGAACGTATAGAAATAATAAAAAACTAACCATATGCAAAGCTGTGAACAATGGCGCTTGAAACGAAGTGGTTCCTACAATAAGAGTATGATAGGTTCTATACACTTCCCAACTGCATTGTTTAATATTACGACCAAGTATATCCAGAGTACAGAAATCCAACGAAAATGAGCAACCTGACCACCAAAAAATCTGCGTTAATAAATTGTATTAAAAACAGGTATCGATATCGTAAGTATGTTTACGTTTTGAAAATTGAATTCAAATAAGTAGGTACCTCGTAGAAAACGTTCAAACAGGGTAAGAAAAAGGGTTCTTTTTCAAATAAGTTTCTCATTACGGTATAAACCCCGGTACCTAGTAGAAAAGGATCATTACAAATCAGTTTGCCAGCTTTATTATGCCAAGCGATCTTATTCCTTCTAGTTTTCGATTCATCGATAGCATCATCTATCATCAGTAATGAGGTTGTCATCTGAAAAAATTAAGATCGTCATTTTCAATCAGCTGTATTGAAATTGTAATTAAAATGATGTTATTTGTTGGATTTTTTTACTTAATATAATGAAAATAAGTTTATTATACATACCAATTGATGAAGCCATGCCATTACATAAGCTTGCAAAATATATTTATCCGATAATTTGGTTTGAGGGGCAAAATTTTCGTAAGTGTTGAGAAAAATCTTGATTCTTTTATATCTACCTCCGTCGAGATTGTGTTCGATTAACTGGAAAGAATTCAAATCACAAAAGTAGATACAAAGCTAATGTATTTTATATATTTTAGTTGATACTAGTATAATTAAAGAAAGATTACTTCTTTATTCCTTTCAGCTATCAATGAAGAATTACCGCAAATATTCTTATCACAAAAAATCTCTTTGACGATATTATAACCAAATTTGAATTTTGATAATTCATCCTTGCATTTGCTCATTTTTTCCAATTGTTCATCGAAAATCCTAAAAATTAATAAAACCAATCTCACTTATTACCTATTTCAACACAATAAATTGGGTAGGTAATTTTTATAAAAAAGTTAGATCTGATACTATGAAAATGACTACCTGCGAATTCTTTAACCTGTAAAATGGGCACCACTTACCTTTCTGCTCGACTCGAAGTTATCATCAGAAGATTGTTTCTGGTGAACAGACTTTTTGAACTATTAATAAGAACTTTTTCAAGCCGAAAAATTCTTTTAAAAACGAACGAATAGGTAAAAAATGTCATTTTTTTTTGCAAAATATATGAAATTACTTCGAGCCAAAGTTGCTGCCTACGACGTAGGTATTGAAAAGATTACTGAATGATGAATTGATAAAATGTAATAAACATATAATTGCTAAACGGTACAGTGCTTGAATTATGCCGGCACACGTCAAAGAAAACATGGTGCTAATTACTGAAATTACAGGCCTCATTTTTTTTGTAGTTTACTCAGCTTTATTTCACGTCCTCGCGGAGATTAAAAAAAATGATCTGCCAAAAATACGAACAATTCGATTCATTATACCAATTAGGTAGGTAGATACATATGAGAAAAAAATGAAAACGTTTTCATAATTGGGATATGTTTTACAAACGAACACACTACCAATATTACATATTCATAAAAAATAAACCTGAAAAAATTGAAGAAAATATTGGAAAATTTTGAATTGGTTGGAATTATTATTAAAGGCCAGATGCAGTTGGGGGTTAAACCGGCCTCTGGTAGAATTTCAACATTTTTTTCAGGACTTCCGATTTGTTATGGTGAAAAATGGTTTTATAGCTTATGCTGAATCCTTTACGTGGCCCCCTAGGGGCTGGACCCCACAAATAGTGATTTTAAGCTTTAAAAATGCTATCTCAGCGAGTTTCTGATCGATTTTCATCAAACTTGATATGTGGGTACAGATACCTAGAGAAGCGTGAAATTTTTTCCGATTTTTTCGACCGCTACAATGACCTTGAAATTGACTTTGAAAACTTTAAATTGCCACAGGGGGCACAACTTGGGTGCGAGCACGAAAAAAAAAATATTTTCTTATTTTTCAGACCATATTTCACGACTCAGAATTTTTTTGGATTTTTTCCAGGCTAGGGTCATACCTAAATCTTAAAAAAAAACTGTTCTTTTAACCAGTTTTCCTTCCTTAACTAATCAATAACCCCAAAATACACCAGCAACCCGCATTTAGATCAAATTCGTTCATTTTCCCCTTTTTTCAATTTTCTTTTAAAATACCCAAATGAGTTTTCCGAAACGATTTCGTTGCCTCGCGAGAACCCGCGACGAAAAATTAAAAAACATCGGGAGGTGCGCGCGCACAACCGCATAAATAAATTGCACGGACTATAAAATAAAAATGTACGTTGAGCCCCGGCGAAAATGTTTAAGAAAAAGAAATTCAAAAGCCAAAATTTCTTGCGTTTTTTCAACTTTTTCATCGTCAAGGGGGGCATGGCCCCCTTACCCTCTGGCTACGCCACTGCCTATAGAATAAGATTATTCTTTGAACCAGTTTTCAGCAGCACACACATAGTCTAGTAATATAGGGCGAATTTTTTCATCCGGGATCTTCATGATACGTTTTGTGGTGTAATCAATTAATTCTTTTTTGTGTTTGAAAAATTCATCTTCCAGTCGAAGTTGATCGTAAACGCTGACTACAGCATTAAAACATTCAGGATTATCTTTACCGTAGCATTCCTAAAGAAACAAATATTAAATTGATTTCAGAAAAAAATGCATACAAATTACACTTGAATCTAGATTCAGACCGTCTCAAAAATGATCTGTAAATTTTTTGTTTATTTTACGCTGTTATCATTCGTGTTCATTTGATCATTTACGAACTTGTGAAAATTGTAATATTTTTGCAAATGAGATTAATGAAACGCCGATATATTAATATATTATCACATTTATGATAATTGATAATTTTCGTTTAGATTACTCATTGATTAGAATGAAAATTTCTTTTTAAGGTCCTTAGTCCATTGAGGAATACTAAACAAATAATTGAAAACTTCATCTCAACATCAAATTGTCAACTCAATAATTCTTTGAATATTGGTAAAATTCAACAAAGATGTGTATTAATTAATATAGTTGATGATTACTTACATTCCTTGATTCAAAAATTGATACACTCAAAACGCAGTTGAAAATCAGAAATCTTCACTTCGGTATCCAATATCTTCCGCTGCATTTCGTAATCAAAATAATATTGGATTAGAAATTGGAATTAGAAATTCTTCAAATTTAATTCAAGTATAACAATTTTTCCAATAATAAAAAGGTTAGAGGAATGGTGGAGTTCAGACTTGAGAGTGAGGCGTTAAATTATTTGTTATTATTCCTCATCCTCATGTGAACTAGGGACTTTAGAAAGTCATTTACATTCGAATTAATGAATAATCTAAACGAAAATTATTATACTTAAATAAGATAAAATATTAATATATCGGCGTTTCATTAATCTTATTTGCAAAAATATTTCAATTTTCACAAGTTCGTTTGTGAACTCGAATGATAACGGCATAAAATAAACAAAAAATTTACAGATCATTTTTGAGACGGTCTGAATCTAGATTCGAGTTACAAACTACAAAAGAAAGTCGGTAGGTAAACTATTGAATTCACCTGTAAAATCTTTTTTTGCTCGTCATTACTTCGTTCAAGAGCTGTTAATATGAACCAAGTCAGTTTACCCAATCTGATATCTTCATCTGGTGTTTTCCCTTGCGTTGCCGAATATCTATCGCAATAATCATTCTGAAAAATTTTATGATTTGTTAATTTTATTTTTTGGTTTATATTCAGGTATCACGTATCAGGTTAACTCATCAATTTACTAATATACCATACAACGTATACCGCCACAACAGCAAAGCCTTCTATTCAGTAAGTATGCAACACATGATGCGTCAATATATAAATGTTTGCCTAACCTCCGCACCGCAGGGGCTGAGTTATACTCAATGAAAATGTTTATACTGATGTTCTTCAATAATTAACCGATCATAACTTTTGATTTAAATAAGATTGTGGAGTGAGGCCTCACTCCACAATCTTATTTAAATCAAAAGTTATGATCGGTTAATTATTGAAGAACATAAAAAATTTGGCAATTTTTTTCATTATTCTTAATAATTAAAAAAGTTTTCCTCT
>FIZU01064544.1:0-11221 GCA_900064475.1 Pseudococcus longispinus
CATATTTTTTATCTGAATTATTTTTCTATAACTTGATTAGAAACAAAAATAAACGCGAAACCCCATTTTTGGGGGGCAAAAATGTGGATTTTGGGGGAGAAGCACCGCTCGGAATTTCGGGGATTTTATATATGTCATCAAGAGCATCATTACCAACAGCTTTGTGAAAAAAAATCTTTGCTCCAAATTTGTCCGAGTAAAATGTCTAATTTGACTGGACTATTTGTCCAGTATTTGAAGAGTATATCAATATCCTTTAACTATTGAACTTTCATCTCGATTTTCAACTGTGTGATGAGGGGACTGAAAAATGAAAATTATTAGAGCTAAATCACAAATCCTCAACTCGAAATTGAACTTATCGAAAATTTTCTCAACTTGACGAAAAAATTCCTACTCAGTAACTGTGTCAGAAAAGCAGATTTTCTACACCAACATCATACAATTTTACTTGACAAAAATCCTATTTTGCAAGGTTGTTACCTATGAAAAGTAAGTATGAAGTTAAATAGGCATTGCAAAAGTTTTGAATCTAATTTTGCAAATCGTTTACTTTTCAATTCGCGAAATAATACATTTGTGAGAAAGTTTTAAAATTTTCCATCACGTATATCTCGAGAACCGGTTCATAAAAAAGAAAATTGTATATGAACTTTTTTGTGTGTTTTTTCATGTACTATCAAAAAGGTTATTTACATATTTCACGTAACTGCTTTATTCTAGGAGCTAGAGGCTTTTGAAAATTTCAATCGCGAATAACTGGAGAACCGGTTCACAAAAATGAAAATTGTATATAACATTTTTTGTGCACCCTTTCAAGTACTATTAAAAAGGTTATTTGCATATTTCGACTAACTGTATTATTTCAGGTGTTACAGGCTATCGAAAATTTCAAATCGAAAACAATTTCCACCTTGAAGTCCAATTTGACGCAATTGTTACAAAATCCACATTTTTCTCGACAAAAAAGGACATAATTTTAATAACGATTCGGTCGAAAATACGTAAAATTTCATACTGATAAAATATTGAATTTGATTTGATTCATTAATCCTCGTCGAATTTTGTACTCAATTTCATGCACGATTAAATCGTTTCTTTTCCTTTTTTGATTTTACGAACAGTTTTCCCATTTTATGACAGAAAATCAAACAATTTTTGAAAACTTTAAAGAACATATTTCAATATTAATTCATATGTGCAATGAAAACAAAATTAGAAATATTTGGTACATAGTGAAAATTCTGAAATTAATGACACTTCGACCAATATTTACCTATATCTTCATAAGAAATAAAACCAATTTTTTGCATACGTAAATGTTAACCATGTGCCATTAAATTTCGTCTTTTTTTCAAGCCAGGGTCATTTACTACAGTTTCTGTCAATATTATCCAAGTTGTTTTTGCGTTCAATGGGTCTGAGTGTGTAAACAGCAGAGCATTAAATTTTTCAAATTTTATGAAACGAAAAGCTCAATACGAATTGCTGCGAAATTGATTCGAAAAATGATACGAAGCATAATATAATAGATTTAGAAAAATCATAAAAATTCAGATTTTGTTAAAATACTTCGTAAATATACTTTTTTCCTCGAAGTTGACACGATAATAGGTAATTTTTGAATTTCAAATAATTTCACAAACACGCAAGACCAAAAATTATAGTATTCTGATTACCCCGCCCTCTTACCCTGTTAATAAAAAATTCCACCAGTGGCATAGCAAGATAAACTTTCAAGGAGGAGCTTTTTAAAAAGAAAAAAAATGAAAGACTTTTTGATCACACGTACGTCAAATTGTGAAAAGAATTTATTATTTGGCAATGATTGCGGGGTTACGATTTTCATACATCTGCATAATTTTGCCTTCTGATTTTTCTGGAATTATAATCAGATGTTTTTACGAATCACGAAATTTTGAGTAAAATGAGCTTAATTTAAATTTGAATATTTTTTAATATTTTACCATCTTAAGATGCATAATTTTTAATTTTCTTCACTTTTTACAGCGTATGAATTTTTCGTCAATTTTAAGTGCATATTTTACCAATTAGTGGAGAATTTTTAAATCTGGAAAAAAATTCAATTAAAATGCATATACTTGGGGGAGGGGAATCAAGTTTCAGAGTTTTATGGTTATGTGCTGTTTTAAAAAGTCTGCTTGAATGTTGAATTAGTTAATAAAATCAAAACTAATGCTCTGTTTCCTGTCAAAAATTAAAAATATTCGCAAGTTTTCGTTTATAGTTTGCATTAAAATTATTCTATGATTTAAAGACCTTCATTTTGATACCCATAATGCTTCCCTTCAAAGATACATATTTTTCGTGCATATTTTTTGCATAATTAGGTTCTAGAACTTATAAAAATCATAGTTAAGCAAGAGAGCTGAAATTTTACCCAAAAGTTCATCATTTTTTTCAATTTTTCAGTGGTAAATGAGGATCAGACTCCCAATTCAGCTTAAATATTCCTCTGAATCCTATCAGCTTTCCATAAAATACTTTCAAAGAATTCAAAATCAACTTTCGAATTCCAAATCTGTGATAGCATGACAAATTTTTAAAAAAAATTTAAAAACGAAAAATTGAAAAAAAAATTGAAATATTTACCAAAAAATGTCTAAGAAAAAAATCATTCTAAAAGTTTTGAATCCAATTTTGCCAAGCATTTATTTTTAAATTCACGAAATGAATACATCTGTGACTAAGTTTTGAAATTTTCCATCACATATATCTTGAGAACCGGTTCATAGAAGAGAAAATTGTATATGAACTTTTTTATGCCTCTTCTCGAGTACTATCAAAAAAGTTATTTACATATTTCACCTAACTGCTTTATTCTAGGAGCTAGAGGCTTTTGAAAATTTCAATCGCAAATAACAAGAGAACCGGTTCATAAAAATGATAATTGTATATAACATTTTTTGTGCATCTTTTTAAGCACTATTAAAAATGTTATTTTCATATTTCGACTAACTGCATTATTTCAGGTGTTAGAGGCTTTTGAAAATTTCAATCGCGAATAATTGGAGAACCGGTTCACAAAAATGAAAATTGTATATAACATTTTTTGTGCATCTTTTTAAGCACTATTAAAAATGTTATTTGCATATTTCGACTAACTGCATTATTTCAGGTGTTAGAGGCTTTTGAAAATTTCAATCACGAATAACTAGAGAACCGGTGCACAAAAATGAAAATTGTATCCCACATTTTTTGTGCATCCTTTCAAGTACTATCAAAAAGGTTATTTGAATATTTCGAGTAACTGCATTATTTCAGGTGTTGGAGGCTTTTGAAAATTTCAATCGCGAATAACTCGAGAACTGGTTCACTGATTTTTCTCAAAATCTAGAGACTTCTATTCCTAGTAGTATTAAAAAATTTCAGCTCATTTTATCAATCATTACGAGAGTTGTCGTGTCGATAAAAATTTTGATATACAATATAATAAAGAAATACCATAGAATCCTCGTGTCAGACTTCATAGCTGATCTTCGATTCTCGAAAATCAGCAAAAATCTTTCATCAAAAGCAATGCAACGAATTTTTGAAGAAACTCTCGAAATGATAAGGGGAAAAAATAACATCTACGAGTTTCGAATATTTACACAGAGAATAAAAAGTTATACATTTAGGATATTTCAAACAAATTCTACTGAATAATTAATTCCATACTTCTATCTATTCTTAAAAGAAGGAAATGGTAAAAGTACGAAAATTGTTCGTGAATAATTTCAACCATCAATGTTCTCTTGTTCAAAATCTAGGTGCTATTTTTTTACCATCAAAAGAGAGTATAGACTTACCAATGAAAAATCCAAGAAAATGATTTCCACATCTCCTCTTCACACCAGTCAAGTCGCCTTTCACCCAACAAATACAATTTTCCATACTCGTATCGTTATAGTTGTTTCTTGTGATTAATTAAAACGAGTCTCACCTTTCTAAAAAATCGAATTCATACGCACCTTTAATCCACTTAGATGCCTATAAACGCGTTAATATAAAAATCGGCACGTTTCAGATGCTATATTAAGGCCAGCTCCCTACGACGTCATCATCAATTAACATCAAAAGCCTGACACGATTTAAAAAATCGTCCTTCAAAATGACGTCAACACAAGCTGCTTATCAACTGTTCATAAATCAAAATCGTACGCAACCTATACTTCTTGAGACGAGAGAGAGAAAAAAATTGGGGGGAAAGAATAAAAAGACGAAGAAAAATCGCGTCAAGTCAACGCCCTTTAAAAACGTCTACATCTGGAATGAAAAAAAAATTCTACCTTGAGAAAAGGTACACATATGTACGAGCAAAGGTTCTCATAGCATCGTATTTCAAGCCCTACTAACCACTTCTCTCTCTCTTTCGTAACTCGAACTCCGACCATTTAGCTATTTTTCTGTTGGCGAAGATGTGAGTAACATTTTTCATTCTTTGAGAATTCGTCTTGTCGCATCGATACCAATTACAATAACGTTGGGCACCTTTGACTAAACGTCGGTGGTTCATTTTCAAACACTTTTTCTCTCATTTCGATTGAACGAGCTGGTTTTGGGAACCCATATAACATATACGTAATAGCATTGCATCGGATGCTGCGAGCTGCGTGTACTGCTCTCAGCTGAAAGGTTATTATGTGCGTTTATATGGAACGATTTCGTGTATAGCGAAGGGAGGCGCCATGTGCGTAGCCCCATTTCTCGTATAGGGTACGCAACTGCGGTTCCAGAGTCTCTGGAGGGTCGTACAACTCAAAAACAAGTGCTCTGCATCTTCCCCTCTTCGTTTCTTCAGAGGTCTGCGCCAGTGTGCGTGTCGTGTACAGTACAGTGCACTTGTTATTCAACACTGGCGCAATTCGTAATTTAATATCTTTCATCTTTTGTTTTGTTGTTGTTGTTTTTTCCTCGTCGCTTCTTTTTTCTCTCCCCCTGCTACCGTGTTTTTTCCCTATATTCGTGAACGAGTTTAATAGGTAGCGAGAGGTAGATGGTCTCTCTGTACAAGCCGAACGATTCTGAAAAACGAACGAGGCAAAAACACATGCACGAGTAACGTAACCAAATAAAAACGTTATCGTCTCGTAATTTATTAACCGATTGATCTGTTCAATTATTTGTACATCTTTCTTTTACACGATTCACGCGAATAAAACAAACGAGAACGAGTGGCGACAAAGGAGAAATTATAATAACGTATAAAAGCTGACGTAAATGTTTCCAAAGAATTATACCATTTTTTTTTTTCGCGTAAATTTTGAAATTTTATTACGTACGTTTGCATTTTAATACGCTCGAGAGTAATTTAGCATTTTCACTTCGTCACTGCCATATCCACAGGTACGCATATATCCAAGTGCACTGCACTTGTTTATACGCCGAATAAAATATCGGAATTGTCATCTCTCTCTGCTGTATAACAATACGATACACGATGAAAGAAAATTATACGTATGATCATAAACGAGATACAAGTACTCGAATTTTTTGCTTCCTTTCTTCTTCATTAAAACTTTATTATTTTGAGTGTTTTTTTTTTTACTTTTTTTATTTTTGGTTTCAAGTATATATACACGATACGAGCACCGACGCTTGTTACATCACTCAAATTTCAGACAGCGACCTTATCAAACTTCTACCGACGAATAAATTTGACAATTTATGCCGAAACCGTTTCTGCTAAGTTGGTACCGTATTATAAAAATGATAAAAAATACTTCAACTCGAGAAAGTAATTTTTTTAAATAAATTTGCCAACGCCGAACCCAGTACTCGTATTTTTATTCAAGGATTACTTAACCTTGGATTGTGGAAGTCGTGTGGGTATTTTAAAATAATGAAAAAAATTTATTTTCGTGTTTTTTCCAACTGATTACGAGTTGGGTTTAAGATTGCTTTGTTTTTTTTTTTAGATTTTGTTATTCGGATGGAAAATTTTGGTGGGATTAAATTTCATTCGTGGAAATTGTGGTTATTTTTGAAGATTGTTTTGTTATTTTTGTTACAAATTTGATGTGTTTTTTTCAAAATTATTATTCAAAAACGTTTCAATTTTGCAATAAATACTCAAAATCAAATTTATGATTTTTTCATCATTTTCAGATTTAATTATACTATGCCCCTACAAGAAGAGAAAATAGTCGAATTTCAAATTATTCATCAAAAAACAACAATGGAATCTTCAAAAAGCAAAAAATTTGAAAATATGTAGAATTTTCAAAATTAAAACCATTAAACATTGTTTTTCTGAATTTAAATTTTCAAGTTTTTAAAAATTGAAAATTTTGAAATGTTATAAAAATATTTTAAAATGACAATTTTTTCCAATTTTTGGAAATTTTTTGGATAACAGTCGATAGGATTTCTCTAAATGAAAATGTCTGCGGTTTTTTAAATTTAAATTTTGAGATTTTACAGGATTAGAATTTTCAAAATTATTTAAAACAACCCCGAAATAAAAAAATTTCAAAGTTTCACATTTGAATGAATTTTTTTCAACATTTAAATTACCCATCGAAATGTTTTGAAATCAATATTGGAATTTTTCAAAATTTTTGCCATTTTTTTAGATACCAATTTTTACAGTTCCTCTGCATGAAATTTTCTTCAGCTCTTTGAGATTTGAATGCTTGAAATTATTTAGAACAGTTTTCTCAAAATTTGAATAAAATTTTTTTCTACGCTTTAAATCATCGAGATATTTAAAGATTTTAATTTTTTATATTTTTGAATAAGATTTTTCACAATAAAAAATTTCTTTAGGTAACATTTATTTATTTGGATGAAAATTTCTTTAACATTTTTGACATTTCACAGGATTAGAATTTTTAAATGATTTAGGACACAATTCCAAAAATTAAAATTTTTTAAAAATTGAATAATTTTTTCCCCCAAATTCTTTCGAGATATTTCAAGATTACGTTTTTTTACTTTTTTAAAACATTTTTTCAAAATTTTACAAAATTAAATTTTTTGAAATTTTATCAGATAATTATTTTTATTGTTTATCTAGATAAAAATTTCTTTAGCTTCTTAATTTTTTTGAGATTTTACAGGATCAGAATTTTTGAAAATATTTAGAACAGGTTTCCAAAAACTAAATAATTTTTTTTTCAAATTTTAATTTTATCGAGATGTTTCAAGATTACCATTTTTTTACATTTTTAAAATATTTTCAGGAATTAAAAAATTTTAAGGATATATATTTCAAAATTGGAATTTTTCAAAGTTTTGCAAAACTAAAATTTTTGAAATTTTATCAGATGACAATTTTTATTGTTTCTCTAGACGAAAATTTCGTCAGCTTTTTCACATTTTTGAGATTTTACAGGATGAGATTTTTTAAAATTATTCAGAACAATTTCCAAAAATTAAGGTTTTCCAAAATTTGAATATTTTTTTTCAAAATTTTATCGAGATGTTTCAAGATGACAATTTTTTATATTTTCAAAGTATTTTCTCACAATAAAAAATTTCAAGGCGTTTTCAAAATTAGAATTTTTCAAGATTTTACGAAACAACATTTTTTGCAATTTTTTCAACATAAGATACCTAACAATTTTTACGGTTTCTCTGAATAAAAATTTTTAGCAGCTTAGCTTACAAAATTTTTAAGATTTCAAGAGATGAAAATTTTTGAAATTGTTTAGAACAGCTTTCTCAAAATTCAAATTCTTCAAAATTTTTATCTAGGTATTAAAATTTTAAAAAAAAAATTTGAAATTTGGTAGCCTGAAATTTTTAAAAAGCTAATTTTGGAATTTTTCAAGATAAATTTGAAAATTTTTAAATTCGAAATTTCAAGATTTTTTATGCTTATTGTCATAATTTTAAATTTTTTTCAAAATAGAATTTCTCAGGTCTCATCAAAATCGTTTCTTTTTTACGTTCAACAAAAGTCGATAAGAAAATAACAGAATTGCTAAAACTGCCTTTTTTCGTTATCAATTCAAGGATTTTCACATCTAAATATAAAAACTTGATTCATTTTTAAGATTTCAGCTGAAAGAAAAATGTTTTTCCTATACTTTCAATATCATTTGATTTCACCAATGTGCTACTCGATACCAATTCTGAAAATTATGTACAGAGTGGAATTGTGGTGGCCCACATAGAAAGTAAAAAGTCGATGATTCTGAAAATGAATGATTGAAAAAATCTTGAAAATTAAGCCTCCTACGAAAAAACTACTCACTTTCAGCAGCAAGAAAATTTCAAGCTCTACATTTTTTATCCTTAGCATTTTTATCGTAGGCCCCTTACTTTGGCCAGAAAATCCATTTTTATGGGAAATTTAGCCCATATACAAAGTCCATGGTAGTGAAGATGAAAAAAAATTCCATAAACATGGATTTTTTGGCCGAACTAAGAGTGCTACGAAAAAAATGCAAGGGATGAAAATTGTAGAGCTTGAAATTCTCTTTTTCTTATAAGCTATCAGTTTTTTCTCTAGGAGTCTTCATTTTCGAGATTTTTGCAGTCAAAGTGATTTTTTTCTCATTTTCAAAGCCATCGACCTTCTATAAGGGTCATTCTTGAATTAAAATTTGATCCCCCCCCCCCCCACCCCAATCTTCAGCACTATAAAATGAATCATTTTTCAATTTATATTTGACTAATACTAGAGAATCCTTGATCGCGCAACTGTGGAGAAATTTCTTTTTCAAAAATAACCAATTGAATTTTTGCAAAATATACTCCGTTTCTAGAAATTTTTCCACAATTGACTTCTACTTTTAGAACTTGGCAACGTCGATGACAATTTTGAAAGTCGAATCTCTAATTCACAAATCAGCAAAACCAAAACTCCTAAGCAATTAAGCATTTTACGAATAGAAAAAAGGGAACAGGCAACACACGAGTAAATTTCAAACTGAAAATCTCATTATTCTATACGAAATATGGCAACACAGCATCCATCACTCCTCGCAACCATTTCAAGGAACCTCGGTACACGACGTAAAACACGAATCTACTCTGCAGAAACCCGAGTATCTCGACCAAATCACCAATCATTACCGCGATCTTCACCGAATCGTTATTTTTTCAGCTACGAATACGACGATTAACGAAATTACAAGACGCAGAAAACGTAGTATTTTAACTTTCGGAATAGCACGACAACGACGACCGAGACGACGCGATGTACGAGCCAAACATGTAAATTGGATGTAAAAAAACCAGCCCGGACGAATTAGCTACCGCATACGAATTTTTCAATTAGCCCACATACCAGTGTTTCTCAAAAACGCCACAATTTCGTATTCGTTATCCAGCATACAGCAAAACCCATGGTCGGTCGGTCGGACGAACGCATAGAAAGAGTTAATCTTTTATTAGAAAATTACCAACTCCCACAAGCTCATCGCGCGGTCTCGCGGCGTAATTCTCGTCGTAAACTAGAAGAAAAAAAAAAATTTCTCGTATAAAATGCCCATAACCATAATACGAGCACGGAAAAAAGTTTCTAATTAGAACGAGTATAACCGGGTAAGTGGATTCGTGGAATCGAACTCGGTTTAATTAATATTCCTTAATTTAAAAATGGCATTCGGACGAGGCGCGCACTCGCCGCGTTAACATAAAAATTAATACTTTTTGCTGAATAAAAACGAGTTTCCAGTATAGCTCTGGCTCATTGGTCTTCGGGTTATTTCCATTTCCAAAACCTCCCGTATACGAACGCGCAACGGTGGTAACAACTTTGCCAAAAAAATATTCCATGTGGATGGATTGGAGAGGGTGGAGAGGCGCGGGCGTGTGCGCCATCGTACTCTATGGCCGCGCATATAAAAACCACCATTATATGGTGCCAATTAAGTCGCCGAAAAATTACACATTTTATAGTTTTCCGAAACCAGATGTCGACGATAAACAGCCAACAAAAAAAAACCACAGTAATAAAAGGCAGGTGTTACGTTTCGTTTCCAATTCGAACAATTACTCTATGTGTCTTCTCTTCGCATCGACGTGACGTGACGGGGCGGTGAACGCGGATCTATAATTTTTTCTTCCATCAAAAACGCCCCAATGTCCAGACTCGTACCGGAAAACGGTCACTATATCATTGTCCCCAGCAGAAAATTTTATCTATCCGGTACCCAGAGTCGTCGAATTGTACCAGAGACATTCAAAATGACTAGGAAACTCATCGTACTTACCTAAAAAACATAAAAGCAAAACGAAAAACGTATAAATTAATCGCAAGTCGACTAGAAACATCGGTTTATATGTAATAAGTGCAAATTGCATACAAGGCCAAACCACGTGCAAATAAAATTACGACCACGGTCGGTGGTAAAATTTACTCTCTTCAAGTTCTATGTGATGGACGTTGCGTCGTGTCCGTAACTTTTATCTAATCGCACGACGTGTATTTATATCGAGTAATTTATCGGCTGGGTTCGAGGAAGGGTCTTTAATCAAACCGTTGCCATATTTCAGATTTATAAACTGACCGCGACTGCGAATAAAAAACTTCACTTCAACGTGATGTCTGGTTTGAAAAATGAGGTAGCTGGTTTTGGAAACCCCGGGAAAACAGATAACAACATGTTTTATGAATTTAAATGCAACTTAGCAAGACGAATAAGAAATAAAGTTTAGAAATAAATTTTCCATTATTAAAATCAAAGCTCAATAAAACGTATTTCACAAAGAAAAAAAAATCAAAAGTCAAAAGTTTTGAAGCCCTATTGAAAAAGATTCAAATCCAAGAACAACTCATTAGATAAAAGGACCTCCACAGGGAGTCTCTTTGCAATAAAACTGCAATTTTTGAAAATTGCATGTAATCCCGTCCCATCAGAAAATTTTCAACTATCCGAATGAGTTTCCACTGGTTTTCAAGGAATGGAAATTTTTTGTACAAAATTAATCTTCTGTTGAGGGCTCTGTAGTCTAGAGGTTCCACCGATGATGAAATTTGAACTTTGGAAGTTGTTAATAAATGGAAATCATGTGGGAACCAAGTTTTTTGCAGTTCAGTTCAAAATAAGGTGAAGAGATAGTAGCCCAGGAAAGTTAGCGTTTTTTTCAACATTTATTCTGACAAATTTGCGACAGCAATTTTCTCTTCTAAATGGGTAGTACTCACTGCCCTCTTCAAGATTGCATTATGACGTTTTGCTGTAGGGCGCGTACTTCGCGAAAAGGGGGTGAAAACTACCCCCTCGTAGCGTTTTTTGCGTTTATTTCCGAATATACGGGGTTG
>FIZU01064548.1:0-15669 GCA_900064475.1 Pseudococcus longispinus
ACCTTGAAATGACAATTTTGACCAAAAATTCACTATTAGAACAAAAAAACAATTGATGAAAAACGGAAATTCTGACCAAAACTTTTAGACATTATGTCTGACTTTTTTGGACGTAAAAATTTTCAGATTTTCATTGACTTTTTGAAATTATAAAATTTTATAGATAATGCTGACTTTTGGACATCTTGTCAGACTTTTTTGGACTGTAAAAAATTTTCAATCTGTAAAAGCATATCCTATGTTTTATAGTTTCGTGGGTAGTATGGAAATGACTGACTTTTTGTATGTACTTCGAAGAATTTTTATTAGTTTTTCAATGACTTTTAAGCATTATGTCAAACTTTTTTGAACTTGGAAAATTTTTCAAATTTTCATTGACTTTTAGACATTATGTCAAACTTTTTTGGAATTAGAAAAAAAATTTTAATCAGCAAAAGCATATCGTATGTTTTATACTTTCATGGGTAGCATGGAAATGGCGGGGACTTTTTTTACTTCATATTCTTGGTCCAAACGAATCACCTTTTCTCGAAACATATTCTATACCTTCATCTAACCCATTCGGCAACTTGTTCAACTCGGCTCGAATCCCACAACACCGCTATTTCGCCGGACAACAACTCGTCGACGGTATTTCCGGCATAAAAATTCACCATTTTCACGACTTTTGATCTAGATATCGTCACCGATGAAATAAAATCTCGGTTATGAAATGATTTCCTACGTACACGACTCGGAATCAGGCATCGACTACGTAAAACCCTTACGTATCGCGTATCTCATTGTACAAAATAAAATTACAATCTCGAACGAGGATATAAACATCTTACATTCGCAATTTACTCGAATGCGGGTAAGAATTCGAGATAAACGAGGGAAAAATTTTCATCTACATACGGTAGGATACGATTTGATTGTAATTTATATTAAATGAACATGTTATATGATAATTGTTTAAGCCCTTTAGCTGTTTGTTAAAGAGTGAAAGCTGTCTTTGGGTAGGTAGAAGAGGTAAAGCGCGTAGCATGCGAAACTTGTTACATTGAAATGAAGTGTGATCGTGTTAGAGGAATGCAGTTTTTGTAATATGTATGAAAAGTTGCACCGAATGGCGCTCGCAAGTCACAAAAACAAATTAAACGTCTATTAAGCGCCCTTCATCCTTGTTGTTGATAACCTACACCTAGTTCGTTATGGATTCAGGTGTTCTCAACGTTCGAGTCCCCTCTGCAGCTGGATATACCGTCGTAGCGGCAGTTTATCCTCTATAGACTAATTATCTCCCAAATAACAGCCTAGCTATTGAAAAATCTATCAAAACTTTATAACGGAAGAAAGCCACAAAGTGGAGAAATTTTGGCAACGTGCAACGTTCTTCGAGATTCCAAGACGCGTTTGCTTTCTTGTTCGTATAGGTATCTTTGCCTCTATACCTATACGTATCACATCGCGAATTACGTGACAAACATCTTTATAATCAGTTATCCAGATACGCTATTCGCCGGTATATTAACGCACAGAATATACTGTATCATCATAAATTATAAACCAATCTCGCATCTCGTATCACGACTCGACGGACTAGTAAAACACTGAAATTCGTCATTATCGTACCGTTATTTTTGCATTGTGCTGGGCCCGGCTATGTATTTAAAATGCTAATTTCACCACCCAGTTTCCTATAGCGTTGGTGTCTCGAGTTGGTTCGATGCAAAACAACATAAGGTAGTTAATTGATCACCAACAGAGATGAAAAGTTTTCGGTATTGATTTTTTTGTCGATTTAACTGACTGAAAAACAATTTAATTCGATTCATAAAACTTGATCATCGATAAACTAAAAATTCATGGCCAATTATTTACAGAATTGATTATCGAATCGATAAAAATGGATTATCGTTCGTTCCAATTCTCATACATTATTATTTTTCTATATTTAAGTATTAATTGTAAAGGATTTATCGATCGATTGAATACCTTCGATTATCGACTGATCAAAAAATGATCAAAAATGAATCACATTCGACCACAAATTGGCAAAACTATTTAAAAAAAAAAAAAAATGAAAATCGTCATTTAAATCATCGAACTGAATGATTTAAATGCGATGATTTAAAATCATCTTATGCAGTGATTATTTTAATTAGATACTTTTTACTCGTAAAGTGAGTCAAAAATTGCAAAATGAGAAAGAAACTGAGATTGTCTGACAATAATTTTGAAAATATTTTATGATCTTGATTCCAGTTCATTCAAAATATTTGAAATTTTTTTCAAATTTCCCAAGTCCAAAAAAGTCCGACAAAATATCTAAAAATCAGCGTAACGGATTTTCGCAAGTGAATTTCGTAATAGAATTTCCTTGAAAAATTTTAAAATTCCAATTCCAAGACAAAAAGTCAGTAGAAGTCTAAACATTTTTCCAAATTCGAAAAAGTCAGACAAAATGTCTAAGAATCAGCCTTAGGCAAAAAGCTGTTTGACAAAATGTCTGATTTGAACTTTCTTAAAATTTTTTAATTGAAATTTTCCATGTTCAAAAATTCATGTGAGTTCTTAAAAATTTTTCAAGTCCAAAAAGTCAATGGAAATCTGAAAATTTTTCCAAGTCCAAAAAAGTCTGACAATGATGTCTGAAAATCTACATGATCTCTTAAATTTTCCAAGTGCTGTTAAAAATCAAAAGACAGTCGTCGAAAAATGTTGATACAATTTTCAAAATTTTTACAAAAATCGGTAACAATACTGTAAAAATTGTCAAAAAAATAATTGAAATCGCCAAAAATATTGTTATAATTGTAGATTTCATAAAAATTTAAATTATGGAAATTGAAAACCGTCGAAAATTCCTGTAAAAGTTTCTAATTTTTCATAAAAATCAGTAAAAACTACATTAAAAAAGTAAAAAAAGTCATAGAAAGTATTAAAAATTGCGTAAAAATTGTAAAAATATTCCTAAAAATCGTTGAAAAATGATGTAAAAGTGGTTGAAATACCATTAGAAATATTGCACATAAATTTTCATAAAATTTGGTAAAAAGAATTCAAAAATAGTGCAAAATCACGAAAATTTTGGAAAATGTTGCAAAATTTCAGCAGTTTTTTCGAGGTTTTCGTCCATTTTCATACTTTTGACAGTTTTTAAAATATTTTCACTAGTTTTTGTGAAAATTTGTTACGATTATGACATTTTTGCTGATTTCTCAACCTTTGGATAATTTTTTCCTACTTATTTCAATTGATTTTTATGATACCTGATTTATCAAATTTTTAATAGATTTTCTACAATTTTCATACGATTTGTCCATTTTTTTCATTTTTTAAATGATTTTTATGGAAATATTGACAGTTTTTCCCAGATTTTTGACAGTTTTTATATTTTTTTGGTCATTTTAACAATATTCTGACGGATTTTTGTGAAAAGTTTCACAATAATAGCAATATTTTTGCGGATTTTCATCAATTTCTAACCATTTTTTTCACAATTCAAATGATTTTTACGGAAATTTCAATTGTTTTTATGGAATATTCCAACAGTTTTCACGATTTTTCATTATTTTTACAACATTTTTATTGGTTTTTATGAAAATTGCAATAATTAAAACAACATTTATGTCGATTCTCATTAATCTTTGACTATTTTTTCAAATTTCTAATGACTTTAATGACTTTTTGGTCTTTACAACAGTAATTGTATCGCTTTTTATGACAATTTCAACAATTTTTACGAAATTTTCGACAATGTTCATAATTTTTGAACAATTTTTACAACTTTTTCAGTTTTTTGAGAAAATTTTTACAATTTTTACGAATTTTTTTTGACAGTTTTGATGATTTTTTGGACTTTTTCAAGATATTTTGACCTGTTTTTAAGACAATTTCAACGAAACTTTCATAATTTCTGAACCATTTTTACAATATTTTCAGTTTTTTGTGAAAATTCCGAAAATTATCACAACATTTTCGACAATTTTCATGATTTTTTCATAATTTTTACCATATTTTGATTGAATTTTATGAAAATTTTTACAATTTATACGAATTTTTTCGCCATTTTTGATGATTTTTTTTGGACATTTTCAAGATATTTTGACCTGTTTTTATGACAATTTCAACGAAATTTTCGTGATTTTTGGACCATTTTCGCTGAGATTTTTATAATCAACATTTTAAACGATTTTCATTTTTTTTTATCATTTTTTCCATATTCTGACCGATTTTTATGAAAACATAATGTGATCGATTTTTACGATTTTTTCCGACAGATTTTGGACATTTTAAAGAATTTTAACAATTTTAACGAAATTTTCGGAAATTTTGTTTGGACTGTTTTTACAGATTTTTGACATGGATATGTCTAATGACCGGCGTCAATCTTAATATTTTGTCCATTTTTTGTGTCCGTAAAAACCGTCACGAAATTCCTTGACGATGACTTTTAGACATTTTGTCAGACTTTTTTGGACTTGGAATCAGATTTCCGTTGACTTTTTGAACTTGGAAAATTTCAGAAATATCAGACTTTTTTTTTCCAATTTTTGTGAAAATTTTGACAATTACATATAAAAACATTTTCTTATTTTTTGATCATTTTTTTCATATTCCAATTGATTTTTAAAAAAATTTTCACCGGTTTATTCCACAGTTTTGATGTTTTTTTGGACATTTCTACGATAGTATTTTTACAAATTTTAATGAAGTTTTAAGTAATTTACATGATTTTTGGACCACTTTCACAGTATTTTGTCTGATTTTTCTGAACATTTCGACAATTTTAACAATTTTGACGAATTTCATAATTTTTGGATGATATTTTTCATGTTTTAATAATGATTTTTGTGAAAATGTCAATAATTCTTGATACATTTACAACAATTTTCATGATTTTTCGAGCCATATAAAGTGATTATAAAAAATTTATCAATTTTACAGTATAAAATTTTCTAAATCCAAAAAGCAATTCAAGGTAACAAATTTTTAAGACAAAAAAACGCAAAGAAAAAATTTTCCTGACCCTCAGCCATAATCGAAATATTCATGTCAAAATGGACAACCCTCGATGAGAAAAATTAAGCGAAATTTAATCATTTCCTAAAATGGGTAGGTGAGAAAGGAGACGAATTTTGTAAATTTCAAAAACTGTAAACATAACTTCAAAACTCAAAAAATAATAAATTGAATTATTAATTCTGATTTTTCACCATTTGAAATATAAAAATGTAAAAATGACCAATATTATAGATGCAATCGTCAAATGGGCAAAAAGTTCGTAAAAAGTACTAAAATGCATAAATAATAAACACATGTGTAAAACTTTCACTTTCTCACCACGTAATTTGGAACTAGTCACTTTATAACCATCATTACCCTAAACGAAAAAAATCTCGGTAAGTAGTAAGTACTAAAAGTTCATTGATAAAATGTTTTACTATAAGCATAAACACCTAATTAGGAAAACAAAAAAGGAACCATACCTTTTTATTCCTTTTCCCAGCATCGAAAGTTATACCAACAATCAGTTCCTCTCCATAAAACCAATACTTATAAATAGATTTTCTCATAGATATGTACCTAGTTTATCTTCTTAATTACGCTGAGGTGAAAAAACCGTCATAAAATTCGGCACCAATGACCGATCTCTGGTACCAGTTTCGCATTAGCGACCGGCGTTATATTTACTATCGTAAATTAAACGTATTTTAATCACCCAAGTATAATTTAAAATAATTAGGTACCATTCGTACGTCCACGTAGGTATGTAATTTTATCGCCATTAAAACACAAATGGTTAATTTTCCAAAATGAAAAATCTTCCCATTATGAAAGTCACTGGCGTATATGTCTAGCATGAGTCGATCCACACAAAACACAATGTCGAAATTTCGAATCTACTAAACTGGTTTCTCTGCACTCTTATGGTTTATAACGGCTATGGTACGTCTACGTATTATGAAAATAATGGTAATTCTACGAATATCGAAAATTACAGAATTTTTTTTGCAAACCGGTACCCTTCGATGAGTAACCATTTCACAGTATTTCTTATTCTCGGCGCGATCGAAAAATTTCATAAACTGGACAGAATAAGAATAAAGCTGAAAAATAATTTAATCTTCGCGGGTTTTGTCGAATAGGGTTTTAAAGTATACTCGAGGCTATAAATCAGCATTAAGACGAAACAACGCGTAGGCTGCAATCGTATCATTTATTTGCTCGAAGATATTTGAGCTCGTAACTAAAACCGGGGATGTGTTTATGATATTTTGATCGAATTATACGATACGCCGGCGAGATTTTTTCCCTCGACATCGGTTTACCGTGTATAGACTATAGAGTCGTGTCGACCATAAGGAACGCGACGCTGACGCCTTCGAGGTAAATAACCAACAACGATGTTCGAAGAATTAGGAGATTTACAATTTTTCATCTCCGGTAAAGGTTTTCGCTGTTTCGTGTTGTACGAATGATGGATTAATGTGAAATATGAGATAACTTACGTTTTTTTCTTCTTCTTCATCTCGTGCTAGACCATAGACCAACCGAAGTCCACATTCTCTCACAGGATCTCGTTTCGTATTTAAGTACTTCATGTCACTGAACTTGTTTCCACGACGACGTTGTAAAAATTTTCTGCCTTGGCGGTTATTTTCGGAACCATATGCGAAGATGGAAGATGGCTTTGTACGAAGGCGATAATTGATATCAAGTACCAACGTACTCGTAATGTTGCACGAAGCACGATGAATTCCTGCATGTTATCAATGATCCGGTTTCATCTTCTGCAACAAGAATTTAATTGGACTGTGGTTAAATCCGAATGTTTTATTTTTTTTGTTATTTGTGTAATATGCATAATAAAGATACACGAATACCATTTTTTTATATAATATCGTACGGTTAATGAGTGCCTGGTTAATTGAACTCCCAGTAAGTTTACTTTTCCTCTTAATATGCGGGTGCATTTTATCAACGAGGAACCACTGAACCAGTTCGATGATATTTCAAAAACTTATTCTTCACTAAACTATATCAAATCTTTACGCTGCCGTATGAAAATATTTAGTTACTTAAATATGAGTACCTATCTACGTTCATTTCAGAATATTTTTTCTCAGATGCAATGTTCGTTATAACAAAAATAAACCGGTTGAAATCGGTTTTAACCGACATAGAATTAATTCTAAAGATATTTTTAGGCTGATATCGCATTGATACGATAGAAAAAACAATAGAAACCATAAACAACCAGTTCCAACCAAATAGAAACCGGTTTGAAAATTCCAACAACATCGATTAAAACAATAGGAACCCTTAGCATCCAGTTTTAACAAATTGGAAACCGGTTTGAAAAAGCGAAGAAGTAAATAATGCATTAAAATGACGAACCTTCCTCTGATTAAAACAATAGAAACCATTAGCAACCAGTATAACAAAACAGAAACCGGTTTGGGAAATTCAAAAAGCAAATAATGCTTTGAAACAACGAACCTTCCTTCTATTAAAACAATAAAAACCATTAGCAACCAGTTCAACGAAACATGAACCGGTTAGTTAAATTCAAAACGCAATTAACGCATTAAAATGACGAACATTTTTTCTATTAAAACAATAGAAACCATTAGCAACCAGTTTAACAAAACAGAACCCGGTTTGGAAAATTCAAAACGCAATTAACGCATTAAAATGACGAACTTTCTTTCTATTAAAACAATAGATACCATTAGCAACCAATTTAAAGAAATAGAAACCGGTTCGAAAAATTCAAAACCGCAAATAACATAAGGCATATGAGCGAACCTGTTCACTACTAAAACAATGAAACTCATTTTCAACCAGTTACAACCAGATAGAATCTGGTTTGAAAAATTCAAAAAGCGAATTTTGCAAGAAAATGATTGAATCTTCTCTCGCATTAAGACAATAGAAAACATTCGCAACCAGTTTCAACCAAGTAAAAACCAGTTGAAAATACCATGTGATACCTAGGTATTTGATATGATGTAATCGTGAAGTTGCTTGAAAACACAAAAGCCAATCACACCAAATTGGTTCAAACAGAAACCGGTTCGAACTGGTTTCAGTCTTCCAAAAACCGTCAATAATTTGAATTTAAATATGTAAATCAATAAAACATGATCAGAATTGAGTAGTTACAACTGGTTTCCAATCAAAAACAAACTGGTTGAAACCGGTTTCAACCTTTAAAAAAAGTCAATAATTTGATTTTGAATATGGAAATCAATGAATAGTTATCAAAATTGAGCAATTATAACTGGTTTACAATCAAAAACAAACTGGTTGAAACCGGTTTCAACCTTTAAAAAAAAGTCAATAATTTGATTTTGAATATGGAAATCAATGAATAGTTATCAAAATTGAGCAATTATAACTGGTTTACAATCAAAAACAAACTGGTTGAAACCGGTTTCAACCTTTAAAAAAAAGTCAATAATTTGATTTTGAATATGGAAATCAATGAATAGTTATCAAAATTGAGCAATTATAACTGGTTTCCAATCAAAAGTAAACTGGTTGAAACTGGTTTCAACCTTCCAAAAAACCGTCAATAATTTGATTTTGAATACGGAAATCAATGAATTGTTATCAGAATTGAGCAATTATAACTGGCTTCCAATCAAAAACGAACTGGTTGAAACCGGTTTCAACCTTCCAAAGAAAGTCAATAATTTGATTTTGAATACGGAAATCAATGAATTGTTATCAGAATTGAGCAATTATAACTGGCTTCCAATCAAAAACGAACTGGTTGAAACCGGTTTCAACCTTCCAAAGAAAGTCAATAATTTGATTTTGAATACGGAAATCAATGAATTGTTATCAGAATTGAGCAATTATAACTGGCTTCCAATCAAAAACAAACTGGTTGAAACCGGTTTCAACCTTCCAAAAAGCCAACAATAATTTGAATGCGGAAATCAATGAATTGTTCTCAAAATTAAGCAAGTATAACTGGTTTTCAATCAAAAACGAACAGGTTGAAACCGGTTTTACCTATATTTAGAAAAATTACGATAGTTAGAGAAACAACTGAATGATAACTCGACAGTTGAACAATATCTCAGTATTTTATTATCCGGGTAACTAATGAAAACCAGTAGGAACCAGTTCACAATACAACCGAAAAATTAATAATAAACTGGTTGTTTCCATATTTCAAGCATTTCACAAAATTGGTGATGTATAATGAACTAGATTAACACAGAAAAGGCCCAACTAAACTGCTTACAACCAGTTTCAGATCAACAAAAAAACTGGTTGAAACTGGTTTTGATTTATTTATAGAAAAATTTAATGATAATTCTATAAAAAACGAACTCATGTTGCATCTTTATAAGCTTTTCAGATTTGGTAAGAGGAGAGTGGGAGAAACAATTGAATACAAAATAATTTGAATTAGCAAATGACAAAAAAAAAAGTTCAAACAGAATTTTTTAAAGATATCACAAAAGTTGTCAAAATAGCATAAAATTTTGTCAAAAAGTGTTGAGAGACTATTTCAAAAAGAAATGAAAATTTCGTAAAAAATCACTAAATTTGTTCTAAATAACACATAAAAATTGCTTAAAATATTGTAAAAATCGTTAAAAACTTTCGAAAAAAAGTTGTAAAAAATTATTAAAGTTACTAAAAGCGGCTAAAATACCCAAAACAGAATTGAGCTATGCCAATATTACTTGAAATATTTTAATTTCACCTTTAAAAATTGATTTCAAGAAAATCACTAACAATTTTTCACCATTTTTCGTACATTGTGGAAAATTTTCACAGGGTTTTCACACAATTATTTTGAAAATTTAAAAAAATTTTGTGTCAAATTTTTTATGAAATTTCAAGCAATTTTCTGAAATATTCGCGTCCTTTCAATGATATTTTATTCGCTTTTACGTAATTTTAAGCGATTTACATTACCTACAATTTTTTCAAAATAAAGAAAATTTTCAATAATTTAATCTATTTTAATGATAATTTGTTTTTATGAATATTTTTACAATATTCGTAAAAATTAAATACATTTTGAGAAATTTTCATGATATTTTAGAAAGGATTATTTCTCTCAACCCTTGTCCAATAACTCAATGTCAACAGATGAATAAAAAGTCCTTAAATCACATTAAACAAAATTGTGACATACACTCCCTCCCAGATGAGACTATTTCTCTTTCAAAATTACGTCTAAACCCTTGTTCAAAAGTATAATTTCTGATTAAAATTGTAGAACACTGACAGAAATAACTCAAGTTTAATAAAAAGCAAGATTTTCATTAATTCAAGACTTGATGATTTTTTGTCGAAACTTGACGAATATTTCAAAATCCAAAATTTCTATAAAAAAAACTCACAATCTCCAAAATTAAAAAAAAAATTATACTCCTAGGCCTAGCCCAAAACCATTTCCACGCTGAAAAAACCCAACATAAAACGAAAACCTCTATGAAAAATCCACCCTCCCACGATTCTCTCGGTTCTGCAAAAACCTAAATTTTCCAATACCTCGTGCCCCCGCCCAAATCACCAAAACGTCGCGATTACATCACAGCCGCTCAAGTATATCCCACAATGTGTAATTCCAAATTGGCGAACATTTGCGTAATTCGCGTACAGAATAGAAGGATGAAAAAACACAAACGACTCTTTTCAACCCATCTTCACGTTCATATGCCCAGTCCCGTCAATCTGTCGACGAACACGCCCTTGAGAGTGCCGATGAATATGAGCTGCATAGCACCTTAGAGAGAGGGGTTGCGCGAATTACAACGGCTTAATCGAGCAAGACGACTGAACTCATTCTCTGATTCATTCACCGTCTAGTACCATTACTGGAATAGGTATCTCGAATTTACTAATATACCAATCGCAGTCACTCTTTCGGTTTTCATTTTTTAGACCAACTCTCACCGCGAATTGTGCGAAGAATTGTTTTCGATATTCATGATGAACATTTCGGGTATTTTTTAATAATTTTGTACATTTTTTTCATCGTTTGTTATCGTGCTTTGAAATTAACTCAACATGCGTCTAAGTGGGTAAGTTGATTTTTAATTTAGTTCTATTTTTCGATTAATTCTTCGATGTGGTAAACGAATGAAAATGGACAGAAAAGCAATATCGACGAAAATCATCTTTGAATATAGAAATCGATGACCAGGTTCGGGGAACTGGTTCGTGAGATGCATTTCGATGACGAAACAGAGAACAGAATGCATGTTTGATTCTAGCTATTTGATAATTTTAACCATCGCAGATACACGTAGCTTTCTAATTCGACATAATATCCATAGTCTTTGTATTTCGATAAAGGCTCATGTTTTTCGACTGCAGCACATCCCATGATCGAAATTTTCGCGTTGCCGAAGAACATGCCCGACAGGTACGTCCGAAGTTGACGTCGCTATGTGAAAAAGATAAGACAATTCGAATTTATTTCCAATAAATTCCATTAGCATAAATTTAAACTTGCATCACTGATCAAAAAACACTTAAAATTGATACCATTAGAGATAGGAAAAAAATATTCTTTGAAATAGATCCAGTATCGACGAATTAACATCTAATGCACATCCTATTTCCACCGAAATACAGGCAATTTATATGTAAATAGCGAATAAATTTCAATCTAATTGTCACCCAACGAATAATAATTTTTTTTACAACACGATACCAGCCAGCATTAATTACATCATCGAGCATCTAAATTATATTATAATCGTAACCTTCTGAGAAAATTAGAAATTTATTCAAGAATCCTTTCTAAAGCACGTGTCTGGTACCTACGTAGAGTATACCCGAGTCTCCAAATAAAAAAAAAAAACCATAACCGCAAACGAGGCCTAAACATGTATCAAAAAAAAAAAAAACAAAGGTGAAAAAAAATTCACCTATAAAATCGCATCTCGTCGTCAACTGCTATCACCCAATGATTGTATAATTTTTCACCATTAAAACCATAAATTACCTACGACTGCGGTTACGCAACTAACAATATGCGGTTAATTCGAGTGTCTAATTATATACACATTTACAATTTCCATCGTCAATACACCTGCGATTGAAATCTGCAGCACGCCTTTAGGAATATATATTCAAATCTTGCCATTTGCAGGAGGTCTCGTCTCGCGTCCTAATTACACCATCGAGATGCTCGGCTGCTGCGTCGTCATTGTTCCAACATACCATATTAACTCGTATATCAACATTTTGAGGAATTAAAAATTCACGTACGATGGGTACATTTATGTATACCGCTTTGTACGGCGAACTAGAGTTTTTTTTTTTCATTTTACCAAATTACATCATCGATACTTGAGTAACATGGTGCTAGTGGAAAAAATTTTCTATCTGGTTTCGAAAACACCTCGAGCTGCATGGGCTTTTGTTTGCAATGTCAGTCAATTGTCAGTCACGTGATTCGAATGAGGTCAATTGTCGCCGAATTATTTTGCAGGTTTTTGGATACCTTCGGGGTATGTTTTCCGAGCAAGGTGCCGCAGTATGGGAAGATTATCATATGTCGAGCTGGCTGAGATGATCGTAATAAAAATTTATTATACGGGTTCATAGCCTTGAAAAGAGAATGAAAATTATTGTCTAGATTTTGCTACTTCTCCTCCGGTTCGTCTCCAGCTTCGGTGTGACGTTCGCACCTTTTTCGTGGGACGGCCAGCATCTCCGTGTAGACGATGATTACATCATGTCTCGAAATGAACCGAAGCGACCCTTGGCTTTCCCACATAATTATACAAATTTTTATCAAGTTTGGATGAGAGAATGCAAATTGGACAGAGTGTTTTTAATATGAATTTTGGAAGTGAAAGAATCATATTGGGTAATTCGAGCTCATTCTGAAGTCAAAACGATTCAAGTCTAATCAGGTGTGCAATTTTTACCATTTTTTGGCGCAAGGTGTCAAAAAAATTAAAATATAACCACATTCGAAGCAATATTGATCCTTTTCATCAAGTGTGCCCTATTCTTAGTTCGAACAAAACTTCAATTTGATTTTATTTGTGGTTCAAAAATTTATCAAAAAAACATGAAAGTTATTGAAAATGCGTTGGAAATTATTAAAATTGTCATAAAAATTGATAAAAATGACATAGAAATGACAACAAACTCGCGAACATTATCAAAAATCTTGTAAGAATTGTTAAAATACAAACAAAAATCAGCAAAAATATTGTAAAAATAGTGCAAAAATCATTAAAATCGTCGAAAAATTCGAGAAAACTGTTAAAATTGACATAAAACCCGATGAAAAACAGTAGAAAAGGCCAAAAAAAATCATGAAAACTGCAGAAAATCTCGCAAAAATTTTCTAAAATTTCACAAAAATCAGTAAAAACATTACAAAAACGGTCCAAGAATCATGAAAATCGTTGAAAATTTCGTAAAAAGTTTCAAAATTTTCACAAAAATAATTTTAAAATATTGTAAACAAAACTGTAAAAATCATGAAAATTGGCAAAATTTTCAAAAATAGTTTGAAATTGTTAGAAATAGTCGTAAAAATGGCCAAAAAATAGTGAAATCGCTCGAAAATCTTGAAAAAATTGCAAATTGAATCTTAGCAACATTTTTCAAAATTTTCATAATTTTTTTACCATTTTTACGTTATTATTACACCAACTGATTTTTATGAAAATTTATGAATACTGTAACTTCTTTCATGGCATGTTTACCACGTTAAAAAAAATTTACAACCATTTATATCAATTTTTGTCACAGGTTTCAATAGATTTCCAATACTTTCATATTTTTTTGACCATTTTTATCACATTTCAAATGCTTTTTGGAGAAATTTAAACAATTTTTTCAAAATTTTGCACTGTTTTCATGACTTTTTAACCATTTTTATGATATTTTAATAAATTTTAATGAAAATTTCCATGGTTTAAACGATATATTAGACGATTTTCATGGTTTTTGACCACTTTTACGATATTTTTTCGATTTTAATGACGGTTTATGTAATTTTTTATAAAATTTTCAACAATTTTCACGACTTTTTGATAATTTTTATACGATTTTTGATCATTTTTAGGGGAATTTCCAACGTTCCCACGAAATTTGAACTAATACTTTTACAACAATTTTAATAATCTTCAGATCACTGAATTTCGTGTACATCCCTGTGAACTGGCTGTTCACCCCGTAAGCAATTAAGATAATAACTTGGAAAAAAAAATCATCAATGTGATTGGATTACATCGTTTTCGAAGGAATCCCTGAATCGACTGAAATTAGTAGTTGCCCTGAGACCCCAGCCCTTAGGACATATTTTTAGAATTTTGGAGAATTTTGACTGCCTGTTGACGATCATCCCCCCTCTCGCACCCTTGGAAATAGTTTCAAATTTAAAACAAATTCAAATTGCAGATTTTATGCTTGATTGGTCAAATCATTTTCCATTTTTTAAATTTCAAAAATTTTTTACTTTTTTTTTAATATTAAGAATGATTAATTTTTGTTGTTTTTGAAATTGAACAGTTGGGAAGGGAAAGGTTGCCAAATTCATTTTGAAAAATACAAATCGGACGTCCTTAAAGATACTCAATTTAAAAAAATTCGAGAAAAGTTCAATTATGAAAATTTTTCGAAAGTGAAAAAAAATTGCAACTATTTTCATCACTTTTGGGAGATTCTTGAAATTTTTCGATACCGAAATACGTATCTACAATTATACGTATTTAGAAGGTTGTTTGATGACATTCCTCTCTTCTCCCTCCTCTCCTCTTCATTGAATTTCTGTGTTGATGTTGATTGGCCATATCGTTTATATATTTTCGATTCGCAAAATTCCCAGCATTTTGAGCCTCATGCTTAAGTACACATTTTCGATCGTTCTTCACTCACATTCAGGGATGAAGCGAAATTGGCTTAACGAGAGGGGTGTAAAGTTTAGACTTTGGTAGAAAATTTCCGGATTTTCTGACTGAATGTGCGATTTTTTTCCATTCAAATTCAGAGTCAGAAATGGGTATGATCATTTATCGAAAAAAAAAATCATTAAAATCATCAAAATCACGAGGCAAATGATTTAAACGTAATGAATCAATAATTTAATACCTACCATTTTTGCAGGGATGATTTTCAATTTTGACGAAACAAAAATCATAAGGATTTCAATTTTGATGATTTTTCTTTGCGTACAAAAATCATTAAAATCACGATCTAAATCATTGAAGTGAGCTAAACATTCCAAAATGAACAGAAAAATGAGTTTTTCTGAAGCTTTGAAATTACAATAATGCACATTGTTGGTACTGGCCAAAAAAAAGTTCAAATTTCAAAAAAAATTTTGTAACAATGATTTTCATAAAACGTGATTTTTTATGGTGAAAAAAAATTCAAGATTTAAATCATAATTTTGAATAATGATTTTTTATGACTTCGATTAAAAATTCATTTTCAATTAAAATACCTCAATTTTTGGTCCTAGAGAGGGTTGATTATTTTCTCCCCTACCGCAACCCCAACTCAGCTTTGAGCAATCTATTTGCTCATTTTGGACCCCCGCGAAACCCCTTTTCTGTTTAGGCTTATAACTCCTCAGCCGTGCAGTTGATCAAAAAAAGGTTCAAATAAATGTTAAAGTAGACAAAATTTCCTACAAAACCCCTTCCTTACTTTTTCTTTTTACGTTAACGGGTG
>FIZU01064552.1:0-10644 GCA_900064475.1 Pseudococcus longispinus
TGCAATTTCAGCGAATTTGTCAAACTTCAATTTTTTCAACTTATTTCATGTAAAATTTTTTCAAAATCAAAAATACTCAATTCGTGAAAAAAAACAAAAAAAATATTGAAGTTTCTCAAATTCGCTGAAATTGCAATATTTCATGGATATCGGCTTGTAACAAGTCCAGACATGATTATTGTTCAAACATTTCAAACAATTTTTCATATAACTCGAGTATTGTCGCCTTTTTAAACGATTTCGATTAATTTTCAAGTTAATTCAAAATAAACTTCCGTAAATTCGTTTAAAAATTTTAATTCGATTTATAATAAATAACGTTGAAAAAAAAAATCGATCGATTTTACGTATATTTCTACATTTTTTTGGTAAATTAAAATAACCAACTAATTAACTGCAGACCTCGCTGCATTAGAAACAAAAGAATTTACCGATACCCTAGTTTAGCACCGCTCGAGCCAATCAAAGAACATGAAAAAAACCTAACAAAAGTGGCACCTGCTTAATTATCCGTAATGGCGTGAAATTTCAACCCGAACTACCAGACTTGTGAAAAATACCACCGATTAAAAACACCTTAACCGAAAACCGTTACTCTAAAAAAAAACCTAATTGGCGTTCGATTTTATTAATTTTTCGAAAAAATTTCACGCTCGAGTGTAATGAACACAACGACATCGTTACCTACGTCGGTCATATTGCTTCGATTGTTTTGTAAACTTAGCAGCTAATAAATTGTTTCAAAAGAAAGGCGTAAAGTGTGGCGTACGATTTATTAATTTCTAAATTAAATAACGTAGGTCTAGGTAAGTGTGTATTTTTCAAACAATGCAAATAGCTTTGGTTTTTCTTCGTATGGATTTCAGATAAGATATCGCAAGTAACTAGAATTACAACGTAATAAATGCCTTTTTAAGAACTAATAAAAAAATAATAATTACGTTGAAGATAAAAATCACCGTAGATTTTTTTTTTCGTGTCGTAAAAATCTCAATACTTGAGGAGGTATGCTACCTATTCGAGTAGATTAGTTTTTACACCTAGATGAAGTTATCAGGTCTAGGGGTAAGTATACCAGCGAAATATAAGAAATGACAAAAGTAAAACTTTACCACAAATACCAAAGATAACAATACATTAAACAAGTTGTTCGAATCGTATCTGTCATTTTTATCTTTATCAAATGCAGACCAACATGATTTTGATTTCTGTTTCGAAATAATTCCCTTTTGTGCATAATCTTTTATCGTAAAAATGGTACGTGTTTTTAGCAGATTGTGGTTTTCTTATCACAACCATCCACCCACCATTTCCTCATTTCCAGACGCTGCGCACTTAATCCATCACAAATTTTAATTTCTTTTTTTATCAGATTGAAAAATGAGACATTAGGTACTTTTCGAGACACATTCGATCGATTTTTATTCCGTCTGAGTCTATTATAGATTTCTACGTTAAAATGTCTTTTTTTTTTAAATGCCTTAAAATTACAATCGTTTTTCCAAAGAGGTTAATCAAATATTGAATTGAATCGAATGCCGAATTCAAATTCTACGAAATTAAACAAACAACATATATTACTGCTAGAACGCGGTTTCGGTTGGGAGTACCCACTACCTACATACATTACAATAGACCTTGTTTCTACAGGACTTTGTCACGTTCGTTTAAACAAATTTTTAAAATTAAATGTCATACGTATGTGTGCATCAAACCATGAATACTCATACGTATTAGCTTTCACTAACTAAGTGATAGCATTATTGAGAGATAGTTTAAAAATGTTTACATGTACACGAGTAATGTACTACTAACACTTTCGATTTACGATGTTGTATTCGCCTTATGTGCGTACGTGAATTACGCTGGCTCGTGTTATGATTTTTCCATCGTCGATCATATACCTAACGTCATATCCGCACTTGTTAATTTTTTCAATAATGCGATATTTCAATTTTCTTGATTGATTGTTAACAACAATGTGTGGTATTATCGTGTATTATACAAGGTGCCTACGAATCGAGTAACAGGTGTTACCTCAGAACCGCACTATTGATCTAGATTATCTCCATTCATTTCCATATGAAATGAGGAATTCGGCGAATACTCGTACATGGTGATTGGAATGGGATTACATAGGTGTCGGTGAATTATGAAAGAGGCGGTGAAGATTGAAGAAAGTATACTAGATGGGATCGGATTCGGATTATGGTTCATTAAGATCGACTAAAACAAACCAGGAAGTTTAGGAGGGGAGTGTTTGTTGAAAAGGAAATTATTCGCGAACCCAAAACGGTTTCAAGACTCTCAAGAGGGAACATTTTTCACGAAAAAATTAATATGTATTTGGAAGCAAAATTTAACCATTTTTTCAACATTAAAGTCGTTATGAGGATTTAAACTCTCAATCATCCTCCCTCCCCAAATATGCCATACTGAAATTGATGACTCCAGTATTTTAAAACTGTGAGTAAAGTACCTTCTCATCATCATGATAGTAAATAACATACAAGGGATTCAAAGCCGTAAAATAACAATTTTCTACCCCAAAAAGTTCAAATAAAAAGAGTGAAAAAGTGGTGTATGCTTTTGAAACCAATTTAGTGGTCCTCAGAATGATTACCAATGAAATCATACTCGTAATTTGAAAAATGACGATACTTCTAAACAAAAGATACGAAAAATCTATCATTTTCGGCACCTACCAATACTTGTAAATTTTGAACCGGTTCAGTACCTCCAAACTGATTTTCACTAACAAATTTCTTTTCTTTTTTGGAATCATCACCAAGGATCCAACCGAACGTGGGAGGGCGGGGAGGTTATGAGTGAACAGTTTGTTCATTTCACCTAAATAATAGCAAAATTACATTTTTAATTTGAAAAATTGAGTTTGAATCGCAAAATCTTCAAAAAATATGTTTCTTTTGAATAAAAATTGGTAGAAGTTTATATTATGAGAGGAAAAAATCGAGAAAAATTACTTTTCAAGTCGAAAAAAAATCTATCTGAGTAAGAAATTTTCAATATTTAGAGCCCCCCCTTCCAATCACAACTTCAAATCCTCTGAAGAAAGCTGTAAAAAAGTTATTTACTTGATAAAAAATCAAATACTTAATAATTATATCTAATGGATTTAGTTTTTCTCAAAAAATCTGGAAAATTTCGCATTTCTAGAGTGAAAATTTGAGAAAAATTTTATGTGAAGTCGAGAAAATCTGAAAAAATGCTATCAGAGTCAAAACTTTCAAATTTTTGATCGAAAATATGTGCCACTTTTTCTCCAATCTGGAATAATTTCTTATGTACTGTCAAAACAGACAGTCAGGTTTTTGACAACCAGTTGGAAAATTTGAAACTAGGTTAAAAATCATTTTATGAAGTGAATATTTTTCCAGAGGTCCTGTGGATCCGGTTTTCAAAATATAAAAAATTCAAGGTTGATCAATAAATAGATAACGTAACTGACGAATGAACGTGGTTTCAAATGAATCAAATGAACAAATTACTTAGATTTTAAAAACTGGTTTGATTAATTCAACCGTCAACCAGTTTTACTCAGTGAAGTTATGAATTTTCACACCCTTTCAACATCTAGTCAAATAACAACCAGTTCAGAATTAACGAACTGGTTTCAACAAATAATAAAAAGCGATTCGTTTTTAAAATTTTTAAACTTGAAATTCAAACGTCAACCAGTTTTGCATAAGAAAATTATGAATTTTTCCACCCTTTCAATTTTTATTCAATTAGCAACCAGTTATCAAGAGTCAGCGAACTGGTTTCAAAGATCTAATGTCAAAAAATCGATTCATTTTTAAAATTCTGAAACTTAAAACTCAAACGTCAACCAGTTTTGCATGAGAAAATTATGAATTTTTCCACCCTTTCAATTTTTATTCAATTAGCAACCAGTTATCAAGAGTCAGCGAACTGGTTTCAAAGATCTAATGTCAAAAAATCGATTCATTTTTAAAATTCTGAAACTTAAAACTCAAACGTCAACCAGTTTTACAAAAGAAAATTATGAATTTTTCCACCCTTTCAATTTTTATTCAATTAGCAACCAGTGATCAAGAGTCAACGAACTGGTTTCAAAAATCTAATGTCAAAAACCGATTCATTTCTAGAGTTCTAAAACTTACATTTTTTGAAAGATTTTTACACTTTTTCATATTTGAGGATTTATTTGAAATTGTTTGAAAACCACTGAACCGGTTCCAGATATGCGTGAACGAAAAGTTATCGTTTTTCAATACTGAACAACTTTGAACAAAAACGTTTTCATCATTTAGCAATATTTTTCTGAGAAATTATTGGCAAATGTTTAAAAACTCCTAAACCGGTTTCAAAAACGGTTCGTGTTCTCATTCAAAATAGCTTTTGTCATAAATTGTTTAAAAATGTTGGCAAAGAAAAAAATTAAGTTATAACTTTTTTTGATATTTCATGACTCATCTCGACAAAAGGAGTCTTACCTCCAAATAATCGATTTTTATTTAATTTTTTAATTTTGGTACTTGATAAAAGGTCTTTCCTTTTAGTTGGTGTGATCAGAAAATTTCAAAAAAATGAACCCCAGATGCAATATTACTTGAAATTTGAATTTTCTGTAATGATAGCTATAGCTTAGTTGAAATTTTCACTTTCGAGATTCGGTCTTTTGCAAAACCACCGGATCGGGATCACAACGGAGCCATGCTATTTTCGCTATATTTATGACGTCATTATATGATGTTCAATGGAGTAAGCGCTGTGTTCAATGTTCACACGTCTTTGTAAATTTTTTAAATTAATTTTAATCTCAAAATTTTTTTCCTCAATGTCACAATACAATTTATTTTTAAAAAATGAGTTTTTAGATATTCATCAATCACAAAATTTTTTTATTTTTATTTTTTTCTCAATTTCAGAATTTATTTAAAATTTAAAAAAAAAAAATTCTGACACGGAGACAATTTTTTTTAAACTACGAAATTTTTTTCTCAAAGTCAGAATTTATTTTTAAAAAATAAGTTTTTATTTCTCATTCACGAATTTTTTTCTCAATGAAAGGTTGATCACGAAATTTAAAAAAAAATTCTCCATGTTGGAATTTTTTTAAAATTTGAAATAAATTCTGAAATTGAGAGAAAAAATTTTTTGTGATTGATGAATAAAAACTCATTTTTTAAAAATAAATTGTGTTGTGACTTTGAGAAAAAAAATTGTGATTAAAATTAATGCAAAAAATTTACAAAGACGTGTGAAAATTGAACACAGCGTTAACTCCAGTGAACATCACATAATGACGTCATAAACATATCGAAAATAGCATGGCTCCGTTGTGATCTCGATCCGGTCGTTTTGCAAAAGCTCACAAATTTTAAGAGCTATAAGAACTGGCTGTTTATAAAATCATCAGATTTCAGGAGCTTGCTCTAAGCTAAGAGTTTGAGAGCTTGGTGAGCTACTCAACCAGTGGCGCATGGCGTATTTAAGGGTCCTCCCCCTTGACGACTGAAAAGTTGAAAAAAATAATGAAATTTAAGCATTTAAATGTCATTTTGTGGAAAATTTTCGCTCGGGCACACTATATTTACTTCTTTTGATAAAATTAGGGGTATTTTTAAAAATTTCCCATGAAATTTCAATTTTTTTCGTGAAGACCTCCCCCCCTTGATGGCCTATCTGCCTACGCCTCTGAACATTAAAATTTTTTCAAAAATTCAGCCAATTATGTAAGGAAGAGAAGTCGTGAGAAAAAGTGATTTGGCGTAAATTTTTTGATATTTGCACCATTTTTCAAATTTTGACCAATTTATCCAATTTTTGGCATTTTCAGAAATATTAAGGGATCTGGTTCTGATAGACCCCCTCCCTCAGAGCCCAATTAAAGCCATCCCTCCCCCCTCCTCTCCCATCTCTACCCCAAAGCAAAATCGTCAAGTTTCGGCACTGCAGTCAAAGTTTTTCCCACTTTCAACAATCATTTTTGAAAAGATATTTTGACATGAATATGTCTTATGGGTGGGGTCAATCCTAAAAAATGTCTATTTTAGTTGTCCAATTCCTTGACGATGACTTTTAGACATTTTGTCAGACTTTTTTGGACCGAAAAATTTTCAGATTTCCATTGATTTTTTGAACTTAGAAAATTTTAGAGATAATGTAGCCTTTTAGACATTTTGTCAGTCAAACAATTTAAATTTTTTTCAACTTGAAAAATTGACTTTCAGGCATTTTGTCAGGCTATTTTGAACTTAGAAAATATTTAAAAACTCTAATTGATTTTTAGTCTTGGAAAATGTCAACTTTACGGACTTGAAAAATTTCAAGAAAGTTCAAATCAGTCATTTCGTCAGATACCTTTTTACCTAACACTGATTCTTGGATATTTTGTGAGACTTTTTTCAATTTGCTGACTTACAGAAATTTTGTCAGAAAAATAACTGAGACTTTTCGAATAAAGGAAATTTTAGAAATCAGGGTAATTTTCTGATATTTTGTCAGGAAGACTTCTTGGATTTGGAAAATTTCAGATATTACACGGATTTTCAGACATTTTGTTGGACTTTTTTAAATTTGGAAACATTTTTCAGATTTCTACTAACTTTTTGTGCTTGGAATTGTATTTTGAAAATTTTTCAAAAAAATTCCAATATGAAATTCAATCTCAAAAATCCGTTACGATCACTTTTGGATATTTTGTCAGACTTTTTTGGACTTGGAAAATTTTTCAAAATCCAAATGACTTTTTGGACTTGAAAAATGTAAATTTTGGTTTTTTGTCAATAAAGTTTGGAAAATGGCAAAAAAATGACAAAATTTTGATTTTTTTCTCTCTTAGATTGACATGATTTTTCTGTCCCTCTGAAAGATTTTTCCAAAAAAATTGAAAAAATGTCAAAAATGTAGAAAAATAACAAAATTTTGACTTTTTCCCCAAATTTGAAAACTTTTAGACTTTAATGTTTAATGAGTGATGGTCCATCTCTACGTCAAAAAAAAAACAGTTTGAAACAAATTGTCAGAATCGGTTCATTGGGAAAGGCTATGGCGAACTGCCATGTGATTTTTTCAAAATTTTTCCAAAAATCTTTGAAAAAAATTTCACTTGGTTTTGCTTACCCTTGAAAAAGAAAAAGAGCTTAAAAATTACAGGTCCCCCCTCAAATTTTTTTACATAATTAGAAAAAAAAGAAGTTATTATTTTTGCCATTCAGATAAGAAGATTTTTGATTTTGAGTGAAAATTTGCCCAGGAAATCTGCTTTCAAAGTTTTTTAGACTTTTAACAACAATTTTTGGAAAAATGGTGTACCATTGTGTTTGAAGGAATGTTTACTTCGTTACACATTATCTATATGTATGTTATACCTAGTATCATTTTTTGAACCTTCAACAACAACATTTTATTTGGAGCTAATTTGAGCCAAATAAATAAGTTAGATAATTTTTTGAATTTTTAATTCAAATTTTCAATCAACTTGTGATCCAAACAATAATGTTTGCATAATTTTTCGAACTTTGAATTCTACTTGAAGCAAATTTTCGATTTCAACTTTGACTTCGACGCATAATAATTTTAATTTGAATTTTGAGTTGATTCGAACTAAAAAATTTTTTTTCAATAATTCTTTGAGCTTTCAGTTTCATTTGAGGATTTTTTATATCATTTTTGCCAATTGCTATCAAACATCGTCATCAAGTCCATCGATTTAGCGTTGGGAAATTTTCCAAGTCGAAAAAGTCATCCAAAGGAACAAAAGTTTGAGAAACAAAAATTTAAGACATCACGTTGCCACCAAAACTAAATTTTGATTACCAACCCCTCAAAGTCATCTCTCGTCCTCCATGGCATCGCCAAAACACATTTCAGAACCCATCGTGTTGGCAATTTCCACAATTTCCTTCAATTTTAATCTTTTCATGAAAATTCATTCGTTCGCGACAATTCCAGAAGCTATTTTCAAAATGAAATTCCAACACGTGCGCAATCCAAATACCTTACAAGCAACATACCAACTCAAATAGCATTCCTTATACACACATACGCCTTGTAAAAAAAAATCCATTTGGCATTTCTATGTACCTTCAAACCTGTCCATCCGAATCTCGATTTACCACCAAATTTCCTCTTTTCTTCTCCACTGCCTAGTGCAACAAAATACTACTTACACGCACTATTACATCGGTACGCTATTAATACAACTCAACACGCATACACCTACGTACAGCGATTCAACGGGCCATTAGAAGCGTAGAAATTTACGCAAGTAGAATAACCTCGATCCGGGGGAATTTTCTTTGTACGTTGACACGTATTAATGATATCGCTTTCGAGTTGTGTGTACTCGGGACTCGGGGTTTAAGGTACCACCATATATACACGATATGTACAATACTACAAAGTAAACGACACGTAAACACGTATATATAGCAAATTTTTTCGCAGACACGTTTTCTCTCCCTCATTTCAAAGGCCGAACCGGCGAAAAAAAGGAACATATCCGGAGGTATTCAGCACGAGTCTCGAGACGCGACGCGAAACACCGTACTTTATACGTTACGACCGGAAATACATGGATATGTAGAATCCCCCAACCGTATCTTTTTTTTTTTTCATCTACGTCGCCAAATTCAGCTCGGATATGAAATTTCGGTATATTAAAATTTTCATATTTCGACCTTAGTTCCATACTTTTGTGTGAATCGTTGAGCCTTTTGTGCCCAGAAGAGATTTGATGGATGAAATTTGAAAATTTTCGTTGCATGATGTAGTTCAAAGTTGAGTTCGTGCACGAGGTAATTTTCACCAGTGAAAATTGGTATTTCACACAGGAAATAGGATCCAATCAAAATTACCTACTTTCGTTTTTCAGAATGAAATTTTGGTAGCTATTAGTTGAAAAAATTGAATTTGACTATTCACCTTCAAAAAAGAAAGAGATGTGCAATAATTTCAATTCCTTCACCCTCCAATATTTTTTTAATTTGTAATTCAGATGTTTCAGGGCCCAAATTGATTCAAAATTGAAAATTTCCGCACTTTCATAAAAAAAAAAACAAAATGAAAAAATTGAAAAACATGTTTGATTTGAACTGAAAATTTGGAAACAAAATTAGCTTTCAAAATCGAATAGTGTTTTTTTAATACTTAATAACAATTTTAGTGCAGAAATTTAAAAGTGTGAGAAATTTTTTAAAATTGAAAAAGTCAGTATTTTTGAAATTTTTCAAGTTCAAAAAATCGTTTAAAATCTGAAAATTTTTTCAAGTTTAAAAAGTCCAACATAACCTGACAAAATGCCTGAAAGTCAGCATGATTCCTAAAATTTTTTGAGTCTAAAAAGTCTATGAACTTGAACTTTTCTAGAAATTTTTCAAGTGTATAAAGTTGAAATTTTCCTAGTGCAAAAAGTCATTTGAATTCTGAAAAAATTTCCAAGTTCAAGAAAGTCTGAAAAAATGTCTCTTCAAAAATTATTGTTGAAAGTTTGAAAAACATTGACTGCAGTGCCGAAATTTGACGATTTTGCTTTGTGGAGGGGAGAGGGCAGGGATGACTTGAACTGGGCTCGGAGGGTCTATCAGAACCAGATCCCCCCTCCTCAATATTTCAAAAAATACCAAAAAGTGGGGAAAATTGGTCAAAAGTTGGAAAATGTGGTCAAAATTTGAAAATAGTGAGTGAACTTTTCAGAATTTAGAAAATGGCACAGATATCTAAAAATTATCGCCAAATTACTTTTTTCTCGCCACCTCTTCCCCTTAAATAACTGGCAGAAGTTTGGAAAAAATTGTAACGTTATTGATCTCTCGATAGAAGTTGATAAAATTGTCAAAAAAAAGTTTGGAAATCGCACCGAAAAGTTGTCAATTTTTAAGTCTTAGACCGCCAAAAAGAATCCCTAAATCCATCACAGGTGACGAGAGGTTGAATGTATAAAAATTTGTTGACTGAATTGAACTTGAAAGCAAGGACGAACCGAATAGATTTTTATGAGGGGGGGGGGGGGTCAAACAAAATTCCCATACAACTACCAAGAATTTTCAACTTTGCTTACAAGGGAATCTTGTCAACTCGTCACCTCCGATCGAGCTGAAATTTGGCTCACTGAAAGAGTATATCACCCCGACCTCACAACCACATTTTGAGCTGCCGAAATTTATTTTTCGATTTTTGGCGAATTTTCGAAAATTGCGAAAATAGCCCATTGGTGAGTTATATCAATTTTCTACAAATCGGGCGAATTTTGAGATAAAATTCTGAAACTCGGTATACATACTAAAGTAGACCCTCCGAGTCGATTGCGTTCATTTTCAAAGCGATCTGAAGTCTCCAGCAAAAGTTGACTTTTCTCCCGCATTTTGGAATCAGTTTTTTCGAAAAAGGTTGTTGGGGATTTTCATGAATTTCTTACGTATTCCAGTTCGCCTGTATGTTACTGTCACGTGTCACGTTGTCACGTCACGTGTCACGTTGTCACGTGTCACGTTGTCACGTGTCACGTTACGTTGTCACGTCACGCGTCACATTGTCACGTGTCACGTCACATTGTCACGTCACGTGTCATGTTGTCACGTCACGTTGTCACGTCACGTATCACGTTATCACGTCACGTGTCACGTTATCACGTCACGTGTCACGTTATCACGTCAC
>FIZU01064553.1:0-34580 GCA_900064475.1 Pseudococcus longispinus
GGGGGGGGGGGGGGGGGGGGGGGGGGGGGGGGGGGTTGAAACTGAGATTTCTTCAAATTGATGAATTGTAAAAAAAATGAATTTTTATTGAACAATGCAGAATTTTCAATAATTTGGCAAGGATTTTCATCCAATATGGCCGAATTTTTTTCAAAAATTGATGAACGAAAAAGCATAATCCCGAAGCACTGAAAAAAGACAACCCCTTCAATTTTGGAAGTAGGCTATGCCTGCCCATTCAGATTTTTGTTGCTATGAATAAATATTTCTTTCCACTGAAAAAGGTGACACCCAGCTATCGTTGAGTTGGACGAATAATAATGAAAATCTGATCAAAATGCATAGCTAGGTTTATAGGGATGATTTGGCCCTGAGCACCGAATTTTAAATTATTCAGTGGAAGTTGATGCTTGTGGTCTAAAACCCCCGTGACAAAATTTTTAGCTCGATATCTTAACCCTAATCCCTTCTGGGGGGTTAAATGGGGATTTTCATTAAAAATTTCTACTTTTGGCAGTTTTCAATTAAATTTTTTAAAACTTGCAGAGATAATAGAAATTATCAAGGGTGATTTTTGGAATTTTTTTCTAAAAATTTCGAGCACTTTTTCAGGGTCAAATGGACATTTTAAGCTTTCTAAGGCCTATTTTGGTAACCCCTTTCAGAGATACAATTCTGAAAAAATTATATATTGTGTACTTAGTCTAGATGTGCGATCTCATATTTTTGTAGAACTTGATAACGTGGTACGTTATCTTCTAAAATGCAAAAAACCTATTTTTTTGCACATTTTTCACCCTTAAATTGGTTATTTCTGGTCGAAATTTTTTTTCTTGCAAATATATCATTAATGACACCAAAATACACCATCAACCTGCATTTAGATCAAATTCGTTCATTTTTCCCCTTTTTTCCAATTTTCTATAAAAATACCCGAATGATGCCATTCAACCTCTTCAGGATGATCTAGGGCTCTAAAAATCATGTTTGGGCTTGTTTCAAGTCGATATCTCTCATGTACTGCAATTACAGCAGAATCGAGGAAATTTGATTTTTTTTTCAACTCATTTCCATTTTCTAAAGTCAAAAATACTCAATTTTTGAAAAAGACCAAAAAAAATCAAACTTTGTCGATTTTGATGAAATTTTAGACATTTTGTTAGACTTTTTTGGACTTGAAAAATTTTAGAGATCACGCTGATTTTCAGACATTTTGTCAGGCTATTTTAGACTTTCTGGATTTGAAAAATTTATCAGATTCCAAACGATTTTTTGGACTTGAAAAATTTCAGAAATTTTGACTTTTTCGATTTTGTAAAAGGGTCTCTCCGGGTAAGATGGTGAAAAATGACTCGTCACCCATTGGAACAAAACTCACCCAAAATGTTACTTATGATGTAAAACGACCCCAAACAATTTTTTTAGACTATTACCCCCACCCCAACGCGAGAAATATATTTTCTGTGCGGGGAGGGGGTGGTTCAAAAAATTTGAAATTTTCACATTCACATATTTTCGGGGGGTTGAAAATTCAAAAATTCATATAAAAAATGGAGGAGGAGCCATGGCTGGAATTTTAAAACAAATAGTGTTATACTTTGAGGTATAATATATATTTTTTGGGGGACCCAAAAATGGGTGCAACATCCTAATGAATAAAACGGTCAGTTGGCTTTTGAACATGGAGCACTTCAGTTTGACATAGCAGAGAGAGCAAAAGCATATCTTACAATCTTTTATACTTTCATGGGTAGTATGGAAGTATAAATGATCAGAGGGGTTCAGGGAGGCTGTTTGATCACCTTTTGAATAAAATAAGATCGCTCAAGTCACTATTTCTTGGACAGAATTCAATTGAGATGTCTGAAAACAATCGCCTGGAAAAAAATCTTCTCAGATCCATCGTCTTGTCATGATTTTCACGGAATCCGTTTACGATGACAAATGATCCATTTACGAAACTCGCTTTCGTACAAAAAGTAGAATTTTCTTCGAAAAAAGACCATACCTACCCGGACGGTGTATTTCCAAGACACGAATGATCCATTATACGTGACGTATTCAACTCGGGGACTTTCCAGCGTAGGTATAGCCGCGAAAGACGTGCCAAAGCGGGATAAAATTCCGGGCACGTTTGCCCACAAAGGCCCATATAACATCCAAAGTCCGCCGATAAAATCCTGAATTCCTTCGTCGTCGGTACATGGCACGAGCGGGTGGGGGAGAAAATATCACTAAAGTCTTGGAACGGCGATCTTTTATACGCATACAATTAACAAGTTATACGTGCCAGCCGGTCAAGTCACGTGTAACAAATGATAATTTTATTGATTACTATCATTAAGACGATACCGAGTGCGAATCAACATTTACTCGGAAAAATTGTTGCTGTAGAATGCGCGGCTCGGTGCCATTCAAGTGCGGCGGCGGCGGCCTTGTGATGCCTTAAAATTTACGCGCGCGTGCTAGCAAACCCAACCACGTAGATCTTTCACCTGTTACACGCTTTTAAACAAGTATATGTATGGTTATTACATATTATACGTTTATACGTAATGCTGGTTGGAACGACGACGACCCAGACAAAGATATAGCTAGCGCTGAGACTCCGGCGTCTCGATAGTTTTAACATAAATACACCCCTTATCGTGGCGAATACATGGAAAAACTTTTCCAAGGGATGAGATTTTTGTGCAAAGTTGCACGAAACGATGCGACGAGTCAACTCACCGTAAAATTCTAGGCAACCTACGCGATTCGCCTACGTACGTAGGATTGGCAATAATTCGCGAATACACGCACGAGCACGATGACAATCGACAGCAAAAAAGTCTACCCCAAGTTTTTCATCTTTAGCATATCTCCCTTGACGATATCGCCCATAAAAAGGGTTCATTTTTATATTGATATATGGCAGTTTATGAATTTTGATTTTTACGAATTACATAAAGCAGAATCGATGTCGAAATCGAGGGATTATTTTTTTTCTTTGGCTGCGATTTATTTTACCCTCCTACGTGTTTCTTACTGCATCAGTTGAGACGGTCGTGAACTTGGAATTTTGCTGAGAATTTATTGCCGAATGGTTAATTGTTTTCATTATACCCTTGTTCCTACTTGGTAGTCGTATCGAATATGAACGAGATGTTGAACTTGGCGTTATTAAATCTACCCACTCGATGGGCTCTTTGTATTGGAAAATTAAAATTTTATTGGAAATTGTTATCTTTTGCCTCCTTGAACTGGAAATATTCTATGTATTGTGTGTGAACTTTTTCGACGAAATGTCGAAAAAGAATTTGAGAAATGTGTTCGGTCCTGGTGATAAGTAAATTCAACGTAACAATGTACCATTGTACATACAAGAATTATACTCGTACTATCGTATGAAGTAATTCAATCTATTTGTGTGTTTAATTTTGTACAATTATCGCTTAATTTGCTAAATTGAAATGTAACATGTTAGCAAGAGAGGAGAGGGTGCTGGCATTGATAATTGATAACAAAACGTATGGTACATATCGCCAAGGAAGGTCTTCGAGACATGACTTTTTTTCATTATTGTGTCAGGAATGAAATTAACGTGGGCGATTGAGAGGTTTTCTTATCTTACTTCCAGGTATAGTTGACCTTTCATTGGGAGAATTGTTTCTTGGTTCGTAAATAATGATTGAAAGTTGATATGAAGGCTGGGCAAGGGAAAGATCGGAGCTAAATTGAATTTTAATTCGGAATTTGATTGTTTTTAGGATTGAATAACCGAAATTTTGGATAGGTGATTCGAGATCTTCATTTTATCTATGACAATTTTTGTTTAAACTTTCTTTCTAGTCGATGGTATGGCAGTTCATTCTGGCTGAAGTACAGATTCTACGAAAAAAATTCCCAGAACCAAAGTTGTAGAGCATGAAATTTTCTTTATCCTATGAGCTAATAGTTTTTTTTCTAGGAGGCTCAGTTTTTAAGATTTTTGCAGTCAGAGTTCGAAATTAGAAACATGATTTTTTTACATTACCAACTTTGACTGCAAAAATCTCAAAAACTAAGCTCCTTAAAAAAAACTATTCGCTCATTGGAGAAAGAAAATTTCATGCTGTACCACTTTGATCCTTGGCATTTTTTTCGCAGGACCCTTAGTTTGGCCAGAAAATACATGTTTATGGGAGGAAAACACAGTGTTGCAGATAAAAAAAACTGACTTATGCGCCCCCCTCCCCTGTATACTATTTCTTAAAGTTTTTGAACATTTTAGGAATGTCTCGAGGTATGATCAATCTTGATTTATAATATTTCTCAGTCCCTTCCAGAAAATTGGGGCTCGGGCAGAGATCGAAAGCTAGACAAAAGCTAAAAGCTGAAAGCCAAAAATCCGATGATTTTTAAGAATTTTCAATAGCTTTAAGCTAGCTAAGCTTTACAAGTTGTCAGCCAAAAGTGTTGCTTTTTGGGCTTTTCTAACGGTTTTTTTTTTGCAATTTCGATCCTGTATCACTTATTTGGTTTAGTTTCGGGTTCTGGTACGATTATGTTCCTTCAAAGGCACAGAAAAAAAACAAAGAATGAAAAAAATGTTGCTTGTCTAATTTAGTATCCAAATCCTACCAATTTTTGAATAAAATTAAAATTTTGGTTTCAATTACGTCTTTTTCCCTCCAACCAAAGCTCGAAACTGCAATTTGAAAAGCTTAAAGCAGAAAGCTAGAAGCTAAAAGCCAAAAGCTAGCCACATACAGTCTTTTAAATTTTAAAAGTCAAAAGCTGAAGCCAAAGTTTCATTTCCTTTTTCAGTAGCCAGAAGCCAAAAGCTCAGCTTTTTTTCGGCTTTCAGTCTCTGGGTACGGGGCAAAATGTCACCTTTGTCCTTCCCTTTGTACGGGTTCGCCTACATGTCATTACACCTGTTTTTAATGTTTTTACACTTTACGCGTCTCATGACACGTTTCATTTGCCATATGGCCCTTGTAACTTCTCATGTGACACTTTTCACTTGTTACATGAGTCATCTCTCATGTAACAAATGCCACAAGTCATAAACTCTTGGTCACTTCGCATTTACATTTTATCATATGCCACAACGTCCTCATCACATATCATATGACACGTGCCACATGTCATTAGATCATCATGACATGTTAAATGACACATGCCGTTATGTATTTTTTTTGCCACTTATCATATTTAAAATGTCACATGCCGTAATATTTTCGTCAGATGCAATACTATTTTTGTTACCTGGTATATGACAAGTGTCACATGTCATAACATTTTTGTCTCCTGTCATATGAGAAGTGTCACGTGTCATAATATCTTTGCCATCTGTCATATGCCTTATGCCACGTGCCACCTGCAAGTATTACTTGCCATATGATTTGTCACTGACATGTGTCACTTGTAATATGACGCGTGTACCTCAATATGACACGCGTCACCTGCAATATGCCATATGCCACTTTTCATATAACATTTGTCACATGTCATAATAATTTTGCCATCTACCATATGCCACGTGCCAGTGTTACCTGTCATATTAATTGTCACATACCACGTGTCACCTTTAATATGACATGTGTCATTTTTAGTATGAAACGTGTCACTTTTGATATATGCCACGTGCCAGTGTTACCTGTCATATTATTTGTCACTTTTAATATGACACCTGTCACTTTTGATATGTCACGTGTCAGTGTTACCTGTCATATTATTTGTCACATGACACGTGCCATTTGTAATATGACGTGTCAGTTTTAGTATGCCGCTTCCCCATTTCAGTATGACATGTGTCACTTATTATGCCGTCTCCCCCTCTTAGTATGACATGTGCCACTTTTAGTATGCCATGCGTCACTTTTAGTATGATACGTGTCACTTTTAGTATGACACGCGTCACTTTTGATATATGTCACGTGCCAGTGTTACCTGCCATATTATTTGTCACATGACATCTGCCATTTGTAATATGATGTATCACTTTAAGTATGCCGCTTCCCCATTTTAGTATGACACGTGTCAATTTTATTATGCCGCCTCCCCCTCTTAGTGGGGCACGTGTCACTTTTAGTATGACGTGTGTCACTTTTAGTATGATACGTGCCACTTTTAGTATGACGCGTGTCAGTGTTACTTGTCATATTATTTGTCACATGACATGTGCCATTTGTAATATGATGTGTCACTTAACATGTCACATGTCACTTTTAGTATGCTGCTTCTAAATTTTAGTATGGCACGTGCCACTTTTAGTATGTCACGTGTCACTTTTAGTATGACGTGTGCCACTTTTAGTATGACACGTGTCACCTGCGCACATTACTTGTCATAATATGTCATATGACACGTATCATGACTTTAATGTCATATAGCACGTTTCATTTTGAATATGTCACGTGTCACTTCTAATATGTCATATGATACGTGTCACTTGTCATTTCTTTGTCATTTGCCATATGACAAGTGTCACACGTCGCACAATATTTGACATATGTCATATGAGCATTGCCATGTGTCATATGATACTTGTCACCAGTTAAAAACCTTAAATGAAAATATACGATAAAGCTGAAGCGAAATCGAATTTGAGTACCTATTTTATTCCCTTTTTTCATGAAATGAAAATTTTTTTATCTAATAAATTTGGATCTGGACTCAAGATTCAAGATTAGCCAAAAAAATGACACCTGTACCTCCGTAAACAAAACTTGGATTCAAGATAGGAGTTAAATTCTAGGTTCCAAATATCTAGACACTTACTTCCTATTTTGAAACTTAATCCATTCCTTTTCAAAAATCAGAATTGAAATTTGATTAAACCGTACACCTAATTCTTGAATTCAAAGTATACTCGTATCACGTACGATCAACACCTTGTTGCATGTACAAATGTGTATCTGTTTGTTCGAACTCGCGATAAAGATCGATCTTTAATCAAGCTCTATCGTATGCATGTACTTCCCTGCTACATTCAACTTATCTCTCGCCTGTTATCTCGGCGATAAGAAAATTATTTTAAAAAATTCATAAATGTAGGTATATTGTATCATTTCATTGGGGGTTTATACATTTTCGTTATCATTTGTGTGAACAATATCTCATCAAGATCTGAGATAAACCAAGTTGCGAATTCACGAACCTCGAACAATGTTTCGGCTTCGTGCGTTTAATCCTTTTCATTTCTTTTTTTTTTTGCATATCTGCGTGTAATTGTTTTCGTCTTCGTTTCGTCGATCACTTGACCATTTGGTATTTGTGGAGTGAAAGTCTGCAAGTGTATAAGATGTATGTCTCCTAGGAAGTAGATAGTTCGGTACGTAGAATGATTGCTGCTGCGATACAGCGCATGTAAGGGTTCCCCTAAAGCTGCTGACGATGATGGCGAAGTTGTGTAATGAAGACTTGTGACGATGGATGAGAGACGTGGTACGTGCGGATGCGAAAATAAAGACACATTGTTTGCTGGGTCGTACGTCGCACCGCTGCTGGGTACAGAAGTCAAAATTAATTTCTAAATCCGAGGCGCACGATCGGATCTAATAAAAATCAGTAAACAAGTTTTCTCCGGTCGTCTTATTTGTGGATTATCGGAGAACCGGATCTGAGCCGCGGCGGAGCATTCTGTTCCATTAATACTATCATCTCTGGATAAAAGTTTACTATACGCAGGTAGTACCTATCTACCTATGTAGTATAGATCTCTACCTGGACAAATAAACATTTTTAACCTCTGCACGCTATACGGTAGATATAATCATAAAACATGTCTAAACATTTTTAAGTGACATGTTTTATTGTTTTAGAAGTCTTTTTTTTGTACGTACCTTTTGCTTTGGAAACATCTTACCGACGAGCAGCATAACGCGATCACGAACAGCCGAACTTGTAACGTACCGAAGGCTATAGAGACAATCCTATCCAAATATTAACTCATCCCGAGTCCACCTGGTGGGCCATGTAACGTTGTGTGTTTTTCCTCCGGTCTACCTTTTTTCTACTTCGCTTCTCCTCCGGCCCAGTGTGATTTTTATTTTACTCAAAATGTATTCTTGTCTTCATCTTTCATTCTACCAATCTATCACACATACGAGAGTACCAGACGACCATTTTCTTTTATGTAAGCAGAAAAATCTACTTGTTTTTCCTCTCTGAACGTCGCTGCTTGTACAGTAATGGCTTCTCGATTGTCTTTTATTATGTGTATAACGATAATATGCTCGGCTTTAGTGCACGCTAATTGAAGGCGTGCTTCTTTCGATGGTCTTAATTAGCGCGGTTTGTTGTTTGGTCGTCGAATCGACATGCTAGTTTAGGGTGGATCTTATATGTATAGTAGTCGATAAATAGGTATGGTACATAACAAAGCTAGTATCTATTCGATGGATGGGTTTAATTTGCGATGGTCGTACCACCTCATCGACCCTTTATTGAGATGTTGGACGGATATATTTGATGTTCTAGGGAGTGCCATGCCACTACATAGTCGAGTGCCGGTGGATTGGTTGGCGGGGGTCTTGATGTACCAGATTAACGATTTGGTAGCTTGCTCGGAGATGAGGTAGCGAGACGATTTACGAGGTCGATTGCACTCTTTGGGGTTGTTCTTGGCGTATGTGATCAGCGAACCTCTATCGGTGATCTGCTGCATCGGTGATGCAGTTCTAAGTGTATCAGATTTTTGTAGGCTTATTCTTTTATCGATTTCGGGCGACGATTAGGTAATTTATTGTTACATGCGGAGGATGAGTCACACAGAGGAAATGGTTACGAATCGAAGCGATTAATTAGTTAACGTATTGCGATATGGCTTGGTGTTTTATAAATGAAAATTTTTACTGTTTGGTTGTATTGCGGCTTATCGAGTTGTTGATTTGTATTGTAGGTATAGGAAAGGTTCGTAGATATCTGCAGGATACGGTTAATTAATTACTTGTTGAATCGATTTGTTTTGTGGAGTTTGGTAACGGGAAATTATTAGATTTGATAGAGATTTGAGGGTTAATTAATTATGATTTTACGTTGATTGAATAGTTCTGAGCTTGATGGAGAGGTAATCGATTGATGTATTTCTGAAATTAAAAGTCATGAGGTGTTGTTTTCTTACAAATCTAACCTCGTTTATACGGTAATTTTTTTACTCTCATTCAGGATTATGGAAAATTCACTGGTATACAGTCAGTGTTGCAACATCGGGAAAAATCACAGAAAAAACATGGATGAGAAAATCACTGAAATGGTTGGTGAAATTTATTGAAAAATCAATAAAATATGGTAAAAAAATGAGTAAATTTGGATGGTTTTTCATTCAATTTTAGTGATTTTTCAGCAATTTTCATTAATTTTCGCTGAATTTTGATGATTTTGAGATGTATATGTCATGGCTGGTTGGTCCTTAAAATTTGTGTCGCGAAAATTCATCTCAAAATTCCGTTACGAATTTGAGTTACTCAAATGACTTTTTGGAATTGTGGAAAAAATCTAATTTTTTAAATTCAGAAAAAAATTTAGAGATTCAATTTTTTTGTTGCCTAGATGACTTTTCGGACTTGAAAAAAAATTGAAAAAATTGCTGTTTTGTAATTTGAGAAAAAATTTCAGACGTTTTAATTTTTTGTACTTAAAATTTTTGCATCACGAAATTACCCTTTCAATTTGGAGAGTTTCAGTGATTCTCTTAAGCCAGATGATGACTTTTTGGACATGAAAAAAATTAATTTTTTTTGGATTTAGAAAAAAATTTCAGAAATTCTATTTTTTTGTCACTTAGGTAGATGACTTTTCGGACTTGAGAAAAAAATAGAAAAAATAGTCTTTTCGGTACTTTGAAAAAATTGATTTTTTGGACTTGTAAAAAATTTCAGAGGTTTTTAATTTTTTGTATTTCGAATTTTTGCATCACGAAATTGCCTTTTGGATCATGAATGAGGAAGAATTGTCTAGCTGATGTAGTGCTGAGAAAGGTGGAGGTGAAGTGAAGGAAAATAAGGAGGGTAGAAAAATGAAAATTGACTCATTGACATCCCCCTCTCCTCCTCCCTTCCAACGAACGTTATTTTGCAGTTTTCGAAATACTGTGAACCAGAAACTTTTTTCAACAAATTGTCTCCTTCGTTGTGTTGAAAAAGTTGGTACATTGAATGAAAAATCTTGAAAATTATGAAAAATAAAATAACGTAGGTGAAGTTGCAGTAAATGACAAAAATTCAAAATTTTAATTCACCAATCAATTGAATTTCAGTATACAAGAATTTCGATTTCTTTTCTGAAAAAAAAAAAAAGGCATTACCAAAAAATATTAAGCATTTTTAGAGGCCAGTTCTAGATCCGGTTGAAATGTTCGTGATATCATTCAAATTTCTCGAAAGATTATTTTTTCAATTGCTTTAAATTCAGGAGCCATCAATTTCAATGTACTAAACCAAATTTTTACACAATTATTTAGAAATTTTTGTCTCAGGAGATACATTAATGATTTTAATATCAAATTATTCCAATTTTTGTAAAAAGTTGTTAGGTATCTATTTCTTTTTAGTCCAAAACCTTGTTCATGTTTCGTAATCAAAATCACTTTAAAATTCAGCAAGCAAGTGATCCGTCAAAAGAAAGGGAAATTAAATTTTTCAAATATTCATTTCGAATTTTTTTTTAATACCAAACTTTAATGTCCAGTGGTTTGAAATACTTGTTTTTAGGGTTCACCCCCCCCCCTTGCCAGACATTCTGGCTCAAATCAAAAATAGACATTGGATTTGAAATCAGCGTCCTCGAGTACCCAGAAATCGATATGCATGACGATATATTATCATTTTTCAGCGTTGTTATCAAAACAACCCGCATCCCCCTCCCTTCTATTTTGAAAAAGTTGATAGTTTGTTTCAATACGTACGAGTTGTACTTTAAATTGCAACTCAGAATTTAAAATGCATGCCAATCGCGAAGAAATCACTGTTCATTGTTAATTTGGTCGTTTATGAGCCGAAGTGTAATTTGGGGTGGGGGTACTAGAGGGAAATTCAAAAATGATAAAAATCCTTCATGGGTATCGATTTCTAGGTTTTTGAGTGTGCTGAGTTCGAAAATGGACATATTTTTACGATTAAAAGAACTATAAGTTTGAGAGAAGTACTTTCTGATAATTTTTCAAAAACGAAGAATTCAAAATTGAGAATAATAATAATTTTTGATTTGATAATTTTACATTTGAGCACACTGGTTGCTTTTGAGTATATTATTATGTAAATAAAAGTTGATCTTTTTCGCTTTTTGGATCCCTTTCTTGACCACCTACCCACTTTAATTGTTTTTTTTTATGCAACGTTTATTTTGAGCCAGTGTCTCGTATTCTTGAGCAAGGATTTCTGCTGTTAGAATTTTATTTTACGAATCCCTATTATTTATTGTGATTATGGGACATTTAGTGGGGTTTTCTCCTCACAAATAAAATTTTCAACGTCGAGTAGTTGTGATAATACGATTTTATTCCATTCCTCGGATGAACATCTGGACTTTATTTATACAGTGTGGCATTAATCTGAATCATCATCTAGTAGATTTTACGTTTGTAGATAATTTTGCTCATCTTCAATTGATCACGTTGCGAAATCAAAATCCTAAAAATCCCATTTTCTCAGCCTGAACCTGATCGATTGAATTATATCAATAACGTCACTTTTCAATCCCCCCTCTCTTGAATCACCTGATGGAACAATTGAATCGTGTACTAGTATATCTCTAGCTATCTTACATTATAGATAAAAACGTGTTGCATAAGTTTTTTTACGTGTATGTTTGCTTAAATATTGTATTCGTACCATCAATAACAAGACTCTAATCATTCCAATGTGTTTTGCTTTGCTTGTGTATTTCAGTTAAAAATCTAAGTAAAGGATATCACAAATTATCGAAACTGTATCCAGATAAAATGCACCTATTCAATTCGAACGAGAATATGTTGACAGGTAAATTATCACTTTTATTTTTTTCCTAGCAAATAGATGGTTGAAGTTTTTCGTTAGCATGCTGATTATCGTATCCACGTAACCTATGCATTCCTGCAATCAGTTTAAAGTATTTGGCTGATTTGAAACACGAGCCAGAGAAAGTTTTGTTTATACGGTGGAAGGTGTTAATGATGCGATTTTAGCTACCGCTCGCAAAGGTTAATTAGTCAAACGACTCGGTTTCGTATTGGTTAAAACGGAAATACCATGGCGTATAGCGAAGCCCCATAAGTCGATTCATTCGATCGTGTATTTGTATGCGCGCGCGAATATACGCGCATTAGGAACCATTAGCAAACAATTACTCGCCGCCGTAATGGTAATTTATGTATAAATACAAACAGTGGTCGTATACCTACCTACCTATAGGATTCGTGTAATATATACATTTAATACATAGTCGTTAAACAACCATTTGACTCGTCTAGGGGGCCGAAGCGCGGAGCGATTTGGAAGTAAAAAGGTAATTAATGCCGATCTCGTATTATGTACGTAGTCGAGTATATAACAATGTCGATATTCGATTACTAATTGCCGGCGATTTGCTATACGTACGGAGTCGAAATCCTATATAATAGATTTTCTTTTACGAGCTTCGCCCCATGTACTCGGGTGTACCCATATTTATACTCGTAGGTATACCTAATACCCAGAGATTATGATTTAACTCGTTATAAAGACGTGGTGGAGATTTCGGCGGGTCTTAGATAAAGTGAAACGTGTATAAAGTATGAAAAAACCGCTGTTTAGGAGAACGTGATTTATAATACGATTAAATTATTCGAAAAATGTTAGGCGAGTTTTTTTTTTATATTAATACTTTGGCTCAGAAATAGAAACTGACTGTGGTCAAATACGAGTATGATGTGTTTTGTAGAGAAGGATTTTGAGACCGTGATAGCAGACTAATTTTCTCGGTGGGTAATGCAGCGTGGAGAAAATTTATTTTAAAAAAGTTCTATCGGGAATTTTGAAAAAAAAAAATCCCATTCCCAATTTCATCTTGGAATTCGTAGGCTACTGAGTTCATTTGGATTCGCTTTAAATTGAAAACTGATGAAGAAATTTTTGAATGATACGGAAGGAGAAGCGCATGGGGGGGGGGTGGACTGAGAAGTTGAAAAAACTGCAGTAGATATTTGATTTATTCGTATTTTTATAAAGTCAAAATTTCAGCCCCCTTGATCCATTTGGATTTAGGGAGATCTGTTTGGATGAGCTGTAATGAGAGAGAAAGATCATAAATAGTATTATTCGAAAATACGAAGAAATAAAAATTCTTCAGGAGGTTACTTGGTTGGTGCGTACTTCATGTAGGAAAAAGGCAAAGATATTGAAATCTCTAAAAATTGCATCCAGAGTATGTATATTTTGAGCATGAAATTCTTTGCTCATGCTTCATTTTGAAATGGATTCTTCGCCCCCTTCCCCTCGTAGATTTTTTTGGAAGTCAATAGAGGTACGTGAAGATGGACTGAGTTGCTGGAAAGCTGAAATCGGCGAATAAACTTTTAAAACATGTCCAATTGTTCAAATTGTCTTTCTGCATTAGAAATTTCAGCATTTCAGGTTCATTTGGATTGGCTAAAAAATAGCTTAAATAAAAGCCAATGAAAACGCTCCAAAAATTTTGCAAAATTGATTCAAAATAATGATTAAAAGATGTTAAAATGCTAAGTAAGTTGCGAGAAATTAATATTAAAACCAGGTTAAATATCGCGAACGTTATTGAAATACCTTAAAAATTTCTTGAAATATTACGAAAATTATTTTGAACGGAAAAAATGACTTAAAAATCAATGAAAATCTTTAAAATTGTGTAAAATACAATATTACCAAACTTGTTAAAAATATCAGTTAGCTGTTGAATTTTCGTGATAATTTTCAAAAGTTACGTGAAAATCGAAAAAATATCCATAAAATTGTGTAAAATGTTGAGACCTTCCTTAAAAATGTAATATTGGTTTAAAATGCAAAAAAAAAAAAGATTGATTTCTTTCAACGACTCTGAAAAAAGTAAAGAAAAAATTTGATAAAGTACATACTCTTGAAAGTAAGTGAAATATTGAAAAATTTATTTCAAAGTGGGTGTAAAAATATTGAAAAATAAATGCAAAATAATCTAAAGTTTGTTCAAAATGCCAAAAAATTGCCGAATTTTCATAAAAATTGTTAAAAACATAAAAAAAATTAATGAAATTTTATAACCATAAAATTGTTGTAAAATGTTGAGAAATTTACGAAAATATAGAGATGAAATACCGATAAAATAATGCAAATGTCGAAGAATTAATTCAAAACCTAAAAAATTTTCGAATAAAAATTAATAAAAATCGTTGAAAACATTTAAAAAAATTTAGTGAAATCCTAATCCTAAAATTGTCGTAAAACATTGAGAAATTTTCGTTTAAAAAAGATCAAATATCAATAAAATTATGCAACATGTTGAACGATTAATTTGAAATGAAATTTTTTTTCAAATATTCATAAAAATCGTTGAAAACATTGAAAAAAATTAATGAAATCGTTGAGAAATTTCCTAAAAAATAGATAAGATATCGATAGAATTTTGCAAAATGATGAACAATTTATTCAAAATGTGAGGAAAATTACCAAATTTTTACGAAAATCTTTTCAAAAAATGTAAAACTGAATGAAATATTTCAAAAATTTTGTAAAATGTTGGAAATTTTTCAAAATAATGTCATGAAATTGGTTTAAAATGGCAATAAAGTGTTGAATTTTTACGAAATCTCTGATAATTAGGTATGTAAGATGAAAAATGATAAAGCCTAAAGTTGAAAAATTTTTATACTCAGAAGAAATTTGTAAAATTGATGAAATATATTTTTTTTTTTCAATTCCAATGTTTTTGAGTTTTAACAAATTCTTACGACATTTTACACAATTGAGGGGTTGGTTGTAGAAACAACCATAGTCAAAAAATGAAATTTTCCAGGAGACCAAATTGACATACTCAAATCATGTTGCGAGGGGGGGGGGGATTTTATTCAGTGGGTGTTGATTGTGCACCAAATTTTTCACGCTGCCAAGAAATGTAATAAACATTTTTCCAAATTTTGGAAAATTAGGCAATTTTCCCTTTAGAAATGTTGACTATAGTTGTTTTTTAAGTAAATTCAGCTAAAAAGCGTACTTTTAAAATCTAAAAAAATTGATTGATGAAAGCTGAATTTTTTTAAAAACTTATATCGTCATCGTTGTTCTCGCAAAATTTTCATTTAAAAACTGAAATAATTTTTTTTCAATTTTTTGACTATGGTTGTTTTTACATCCAACCCCTCAATTTTTCTGATAACTATTTGAAACAATTTTCATAGAATTATAAAGAGTATAATTTTTCAATTTCATGGAATTTTTGAGGTGTTTTGAATTTTGATATTTTAAAGTCGATTTCGAGTTGGTTTCATGACTTTTTCGTGTCTATTATTTTTTCTTAATCTGTTGAACACCGTGAAAACTTACTAACCTAAATGAGAGGGCAAAATGTTGCCTGTTTCCTTTGCAAAAAATGATAAATATACATTTTCTGTCGAAAAATCAAGCTCGAGTTACATAACTTGCGAATTTCAAATCTTTTCAAAACGAAATTTGAGAAAATTTGCTCTTGCAAACCGTAGAAAAAATTGAAAAAATTCAATGTTGGTTGGAAATTTTCGATTTTCTGTCACTCACCCTTGCTTCCAAAAAAATCAAAATTATCTATATTAAAATTTCAGTTGATTTTTTGAGTGTTTTAAAACATTTTCATAGAATTTTCTAGAGTTTTCATCTCGAGTCAATGATTTTTCTGGATTTTAATTAATTTTCATAATATTGCAAAAAAAAATCAAAACTTGATTCATTCTGTTTCAATTTTACAGCAAAAGCTCCGAAAAAGCAGCAAAATTGACATTATTGGGCGAGCAAAAATCAGTAAATTTTCGACTAGGTTCTTAACCCCCCCCCCTCCCCCCCACCTATTTAGACCCGAATAGATACAATATTTTTCAATTTTTTTGACACAAAATTCAAATTTTCTTTAGATAATTTTCCTAATCAATGGCAATTTTTCTGAACAAATTTTGAATTGAAGAATGGTTGTTCCCCCCCCCCCCTCAGGTAACCTAAAATCAATGAAATTTACCTCAATTCAAATATCATTATTCTTCAATTAAGTAGGTACCAAGACAAACTGAATATATTATCTGAATTTTTCGTACTTGAATATCTTAGACTTTCTATCAAGTTCATGAGAAAATTTTTTTACATATCCAAATACGAGCTTCTACGCAGAGGGGGAGGGGGTTGTGCAGCAGATTTTGAACATTTCTTTTTATTCCCCTCTTCCCATCTACATTTCTTCCAAATCATTGTCCCGTATCATCTGATATTTTTTCCTCGAGAAAATTCCACCCAAGAATTTTATTCCTAAATAATAAAAAAAAACCTCGTGCGCGGGTGATCGAAGCCAACTCAGTGATGTACGTACCTGAATACATTAGATTTTTTACGAATTGTGAGACTTTTCCCAAGGTCTTGTAATTATACTGTTAATACGGGGGTTAGCCATACGTCGGCTATTTTGTGCATCGAAGAATGATCGAATTCGTTCGAGGCGATTTATACATGTCTATAAACCTGTGATTTAATATCGTTCTGTCAGCGTGTATATGTGTTGGTCTAAGTGTCTACTAGAGAAAAATCCAAGCTACGGTTTTATATAGGTGTACGTCTGCTTCGAAGACGACGTAGTATAGGCTATATGATTATGGGAATAAATATTAGGTAATGGAGAGTAAAAAAATATAGGAGAGAGAAAAAAAAGGCTCGAAATTCGAACTTTTCCGCGGCGACTTTCTCACGGGCATTGGGCTATGTGGACTCTCGTAGTGTGTAATTTTGTCAGATACTTACGTAAAAATATTAAAAAAAACGTTCGGTTCACCCCAGCTCTGGATTCCTCGAAGGTGTCCAAAAATTGATGCATCACGATAGAATTTGCCCAAGTGGAGGAGGCGCAATCGTACGATGATGTTTTCGTAGGCGATTTGATAGTTTCACGCGAGAGACCTGCGGCGTCTGCGTGCGATAATTACATATAAATCACACACGAAGAGTACGATGGCGATGGCATGGTCTCTGTCAGGATCCAGGAGGACACGGTGTGGTAGCGTGTGTGACGGTAATCTTGACAAAGATTTCCGTACCTTCGGAATGACAATTCGTTTTGTACTAGACGATCTAGTTCCAAAGCCAAAGATTCGAGTTAATTATGATGAAGCAGTCTGAAGATAATTTTCGACTGTGGTGCTCGGTGGACGGATGAAATTAATATTAAGTATGGCGACGACAACGTGTTTAGATGGCGCTCGGCAGCGATAAAAAGGTTCGTACTTGGTGCTAGCTGCTGGTGTAGTTTTAAAGCAGAGATGATTTATATTAGCTTTGCTGACTCAGATGAGGATGGATATTGGGCGCTTAAAAAGCCTCGACGGACCGGACCTACCGCATTATCAATTTCCGCAGCCCGAGTCCTCGCCTCCGAAGCTCGGCAATTTAAGGACGAGCCAGGGCGGAATCGGAATTTCTTACTCAATTAAAGAACTATGTCTCCCGCTTGGTTTGAGATGGCTGTGGCCTGGCATCTCTCTCGCACCGGTGCTGGTGCAGTTAACGTCTTCTCATACTGTTGTGTGTCGATTACGTTTGTACGTCTGTGTCTATGTCCATGTAACCTTCTACTTACCTGGTGGTCTTTAATGTTTTCTTTTGACCGTCGTCTCCTCTCTCAGCAACGTCGTCTTCGTTCCCCTCCCCTCCTCGGACCAAACGTTTGTTTAAACTCCGGCTTTTCGATAACGAGAAAATGAGAGAAGAATCGTCGAGATTTATTCTTTTTGTTTTTTCCAAACGATCGACGATTCTGTTGGTTTTTTTAGGCGGGGGGAATGGGGGGATCGCGCGCGCCTCCGAAATGGATCCTTTTGTCGGCACCCAGCTCGGCTCGTTTAACCGCAATATTTCGAAGAATTTAGCCACAACGATGCTTCTGGTTCTCTATGGGTTATTGAGCACCGGGCAGCATCGCCGACGACGAAAGCTTGTCATCGAACCTAAGTGATTTGTTATTTAGTCTCGGCGCGTATGGTGCTCGAGCACTGAAAAAACCGATTATGCCTCAGTGGCCTCAGCCGCTCTGTAATCTGCGAGTCGAGGGAAATTCAATTATCGCTCGTAATGTACCTACCCGGCCATAAAATGTTTCCAGTGTTTACGATCGTGCTCGAAAATTTGGTGCGAATAATCGTAAATCGCCCGGTAATATGGGTACGGTTTAAGTTGACGTGTTATTCAAGTCGTAAAAATACGCGTTTGCCGGATTAATTATTGCGAAGACGAGCGTACTAAGGCTCTCCCTGCTTTGCGCCTGGACACCAATTCGCGTATCGTATTCGCCGACGTGATATTACCGCAGCGAGTTATTGAGTGATTCCCTTCCTGCCAGTCGGGTCTACCCGGCTGGCCTGTAGGAAATTCTCGGTGGTATTTGGATGCCCGAGGGGCCACTAGGCGGGTTCAATGTGTCGAATTAAGACGAACAAATCGCTATAAAAAATTAACGAGATGTTGGATCGGATGCGGCGGGGCGCGGTGGAGTGTAATGATTATGTTTTTGTTAGGTTCGTGAGGTTGCGTCATCGTGGTTGGTTGGTTTTTGGGGCGATTTGACGAGAGGGTTTGGATGGTCGTGCAGGTAGAGTTGGAGGTGGTTTGGAGGTTTTGGCGAGCGAAAGTGTCCGAGAAGGGGGTGAAAAGGGTAATTTATTGTAGGCTGTGGGAAGGTGAAGTAAGGGGGATTTAATTCATGAAATCGAGAAATACGTAATTTTGTATCGAATCGATAAAGTTCATTTATGGCTTAAGGGGTTGGATTTTTGATTTTAGAAATTTTTGAATTCTTCAAAAAAAATTTTTTCGTTATTAAAATTGTTCATTTTGAACCAGGTATTTCAATAAAGTTACTTTTTAGTGACTGTCACTTCTCTCATTTTATCATTTCAAATTGTATAATTTTTTTCAATAAAATATTTCTATTTAACTAGAGCTTACAATGGAATCACTTTTTACAGACCTGGTCATTTTTTGTCCCTCCCCTCCCCCCCCCCAATCAAAAATTCAAGTTTCTCTAAAAATATACGAACTCAAGTAATTAGCTGTATTAAATGAGCCATTCAATTTGATGATTTTTAGTATATAGATAGTTTGGTCGTTTACCTATTTGTCGTACACGACATGGCTAAATGAAAAAAAAAAAAAAAAAAAACTATTATATCCAAAACTTCCTTCTTTGAAAACAGAAAAAATATTTTTATTGATTTTTTTAAAGATTTGACCACTTTTTGGGGTTACTGATATTTTTTCCCCACAATTTTTCCAAAATCTGTTGAAGTTGGTGTTTTCAAAATAAAGAGGTGCTCTATCCTTGAATCAGATAATATTCTAATTAGATCACTCGTTGGTTACTTGACCATTTTTTTAGTCACTGGTCATTTCTTGTCACTTTTTTTGACGTGGATAGGTATGTTTTGTGGCTGGTGGTTAGGAAAATTTTCGAGTTACGTTTTTGCATCACGAAATTTTGTTACCCTGAATTAGTTTTCGAACTAGAAACATTTTATAAGTTGGACATATGACATTTTGGAGCTGAAATTATTTCAGATTGTAAATATGGTTGAAGCATCGTAGTAATGGCTACAATTTTCATAATCGTGTAATATTATGGTTGAATGGGTCAAAAAGTCGTGAAGGTTGTTGAAAATGTGGAAAAAATATTGATATTGTCATAAAAATTGATGGGGAAGTATCGTAGAAATAAATAGTCACAAATCATGACAAACGTTGAAAATATTGTCAAAATTTTTCACAAAAATCATTTCAAATGTGGGAAAAGTATCAAAAAATCATGAAAGTTGTCGAAAACGTTGTTAAAATTGTAAAAATGTAAACAACAATAAATGAAAATATTTATAAATGTCTAAATGTCATAAAAATTATGAAAAATTTCTTAAAAAATGATCTAAAAACGATAAGAACCGTTGAAAAGGTTGCTTAAATTGTCAAAAACTTGACAAAAATTTGGAAAAAATCATCGAAATTTTCGTAAAAATTGTTGAAATTGTCGTAAAAGTTGGTAAAAATCTCGTAAAAATCGTTAAAATTTTCATAAAAATCATTTGAAACATGAAAAAGTGATCAAAGATCGATAAGAATCGTCAAAAATGCAAAATCTTTACAAAAATTTGGAAAAAATCATCGAAATTTTCGTAAAATTGTTGAAACTGTCATGGAAGTTGGTATAAATATCGTAGAAAGGCCGAGAAAATCGTGAAAACTGTCGAAAATCTCGTAATAATGATTAGAATTTATATAAAAAAATCATCTGACATTTAAAAAAAAAGGTCAGTAGAAATACTTGAAAATGTCAGTAGAAATATGGAAATTCGTAGCATATCTTGTAAAAATTTTGTAGAATGTTCACAACATTTCTCAAATTTTTTATGATTTTTTTTCCCATTTTTGCTTTAATTTTACTGAGAGTTTTATGTAAAATTGAGAATATTGTATAATTTTTAATGGAATTTCAAGCATTTTTATAAAATTTTCAACGATTTTTAAGAATATTTTCTCAATTTTTACGAAATTTTCAGCCATTTTCGTTTTATTCTTTTTTTTTTGTAACAAAGTGTATACAGATTTTTATAAAAATTTGAGAAATTTTGACTAAATTTTTGAGGGCTTTCATGATCTTTTGACCGTATTTTATTTGAAAATATTTCAAATGATTTTTATGAAAATTTCAACAATTTTAACAGCATTTTTTTATGATTTTAGTTCAATTTTTGACACTTTTTATAATGTTTTTATCGATTTTTGTGAAAATTTTGACAATTTCAACACCATTTTCGTAATATTTTCAATGATTTTTGTCAATAATACTCTGATACTTTTTTTGACCATTTTTACTGATTTTTACGACAATTTCAATGATTTATATAAGATTTTCAACAGTTTTCTTGATAAATTTTTTAATATAATGAAGACCCTATTTCCCTTCGCAACTGAAATTGAGTTTAAAATTGATAATCTCTGAACAAAAAAGGAAAAAAACGAATTTTAATAATTGAATTTTTTTGACCCTTGAGTAATCATTTTTTAATGTAGAATAAAATAATGAAAAATAAAACACCCTTTTTAATTTTTTTCTTAGAATTCATTTTGTTGATAAATGTCTGATTTAACCCACTTTGAAATGTCAATCTTTGAACTAAACGTTTTAAATAAGTATGTACTCGTATTTACATGAATTAATTCAAAAGGAAGGGGGGGACTACACCCTTTTTGAATTTTGCGTTGCATTGTTCTCTTTTTAACCCCCCCCCCCCCCCCCCCCCCCCCCCCCCCCCCCCCCCGATTTGGTAATTTCCAATTTTTTCGAAAAATTACATAAATGTAAATTTTCGAAAGTTTCAGTGACAAAATATTGTTCATTTACTTACATATATTTTTTTTAAATCTGAAAATTTTGAATTTTTTTCCATGAATCTAGTCAAAACTTTTTGCACAAATTTTGTTGATTTTTTCCAAATTATTTTCAAGAAATGTTATTCGTAATATTATACGGGGGGGGGGATAAAAGTCAAATTCCCTCGTCTGAATCCCATTTCGAATGGATTTTCGGGCCTAACTTAGAGTCCTACAAAATGCTAAGAACCAAAGTTGTAGAGCATGAAATTTTCTTTCTCCTTTGAGCTAATAGTTTTTTCCTAGGGAGTTTAGTTTTCGAGATTTTTGTGGTCAAAGTTCAAGATTAGATACGTATGATTTTTTTTCACATTACTAACTTTGACTGCAAAAATAACGAAAACTAAACTTCTCTAAAAAAAATTAATGACTTGATGCAGAAATTAAATTTTATGCTCTACAACTTTGGTTCTTGACATTTTTTTCGTAGGATCCTTAGTTTGGCCAGAAAACACATGTTTATGGGTGGAAAACACATTGTTGCCAATTGGGAAACTGACTTTTGCACCATCCTGTATATTTTATTCAAAACTTTTTGAAAACTGTACGATTCGAACGAATAAGAAGTATATTTCTATACCCGAATTCACCAATGAAGGAAAAAAATTCTGCCTGATGAACCACGAAATCGTTGGAAAATGTGTATTATCGCTCGAAGAATACATCAGTATTGTATTCATATTCAATTGAATAAAATATTCGATGCAAAAAAAAATATGTCTATTATACTGGTAGGCTCGGTATGAAATTATGAGTCATACGTACAGCGGTTACAGGTAGATAAGAAAATGCTATTTTAAAATTGCATGACTCACGATTCAATCGAGTTAATATGATAACGACGACAATACTGCCGAAATACTGTCCCGAATGATGAATCACCTAAGAAGGATCATAATAATGCTAACACAATTCTTTGACTTTCATGAATTATATTGATACTTTTTTTACTATTTTTTAAATAAAATTCCAAATTATTTTCCTAGACGAAAAAAAATGCAATTCGTATTTCCAATTTGGAATCATCTTATCTTGGGCGAGGATTCAAGATCTTTTTACATTCATCGTCTCTAATTAGGGTGTTGTTGAAAAGGTTACTAACTCCATTAATCAGCAATTCAGGGAGATAAATATCCAACCCTTCGTGTGCGAAAAAGAAGGCGAAACCATCCCTTTAGATACCTGTTTCGGCAAAAAGGAGCTTCTTTTATCATAAAAATCTCGACCACGATGCCGGAAACACCGCAGCCCACAGGGAGGCGATTCTCGGAAAAAAGATAGTAAAATTTCTCTCTCGATTCTAGACTGTTCCCACGTCCTTTAAGATTTATACGTAATAAAAATCTCGATTGGAGTATCGCAGGCGAAAGAAGGGTAAAGGCTTAACACGTATTAATACCGCAAACGTGTACTTGACCTTTTAACCGAATATCACGTTGATGGTCTTGTAAAGGTATAAAAATGCTCGTCTCGACTCATTCATTTTTCCACCTTTGTACGTGGAGCCTTTGCTTATGCAGCGCGCAGGTCCAGCTACTTGGAAGTTATGAATGAAACGTATCCATTGACGATTGTTTGGGCGCTTTTGAAAGAAAGGGAAAAAAAGAAAGAATTTGTGAAGGCGATTTGATGAGGCTAGAGTATCCATCGGTATTGTACTTGATTTGTAAGCGTATCGCGGGCTGTTTGCGGGCGCTCTCGGCGCACACGTTATGGTCTTAATTTTTTTTTTCGGCTGAGGGCCATTGTCTAATTGAAATTCCACCATTATGCAGCCACCCCGCCGGAGGTAATAGAATGTAAATGGAAAACTCGTGTTTCCTGTCAACTCGCAGCATTTATTTATTTTTTACGAACGACGTCGAACGTATAATAGACCTTTGTCCACAAAAGATAACGAATACCGGACTTGGGTCTTGGACTCGAAGAGGTTTTTGTTCGAATTCACGCAGGTATTGATGTCTTCGGTATGGTATCTGATTCTCTCATTCTTTCCTCTCTTTCGTCGTGTCGATTAATTATGCTATAATAAGGTGTTCCGAGAAATTAATCAATAAGGGGTGAAAAAAAAACGTGCGAATTGGTTATAATTTCGTATACCTACCGGACACTTGAATTTGAAAGCAGAATTTGAGATTTTTCGATAAAAGTCTGCTAATGAGATTTTATTGAATTTTTTTTTCCTAAACCTTCGATGTTTATTAATCACCTCGAGTACGTATAAATCGGCCGACCGATTCGGATTCGCTTATCTGATTTTTTTGGTGTTATTGATGATGCTGAGCATGTGAAAATGGTAATTTAACGTGGCGCTCGGAGTCGTGTGAAAAAGTCGCATTTCTTGAAGGGTAATTAATAAATGAGATTGTAGAGTTGTCTTTATTTATATATTTTTTTTTAGGTACCTGCGAAGGTAGAATGTTGAAGTTGATTTTATTAGTAGGGAATTGCCGGATAGGTTTGATATGCTCGATGAAAGTAATCGTGTGTTGTGGATTCGAATTCGATACCGGCTTCTTTTTTTTTTATCGGTATAATATATGTGCTTGAAATGTCGAATGTGTTTAGGGATACAGAAGGCGAGCAGGGTACATAATTCGTTCGAAATGAGAGGTATATATTTTTTTAATATTCTCGAATTGAGACGCGAATGTCGCTATTAGTTTTTATTTGGTTTTTAACGGAATTGGTTTTTTCTTTCTGTCGGAATAAATGCGTTGAACTAGACCTTTTGGAATTTTTCGTAAAACTGGAATTGATTGGAGTAAAATATAGGTATGGAGGTGGGATAGATTTTGAATAGTATGGTGGAGATGGAAAAGAGAGCGAATAATTGTGTGTGATTTTTTTCAGCCTCCAGGGGAAATGAAAACAAAGGGTAGAAATGAGATATTTTTTGAATTGATGACATTACCTGGGCTCTAACTGCTTATAAATTGAAGAAGTAGAAGAGTAAATGATTCTGGATTCTAAGTTACATCACGTTCGTGATGATTATTCCTTCCAAATTCATCTCATGATAAAAACAGCTAGAGCCCAACTTTTCCAATGTTTCAAAGTCAAAACCGAAGCACTCTGCAATGAAGAAATACCTGAGTTCGAGCTTAGGTTCCAATAATTCTAGAAAAAAATGGTCTTCAATTTGTGAAAAAATTAAAATTTTGTTCAAATTCTTAAATACTGCAAAATTTGACAATTTTTATAATTTTTCTAACTGTTGATCATCTGTTGAACTTTGGAGAACCATTCATGTAATTGCTTCGGAGTTGAATGAAAATTATCCAAGATTATAGACACCGAAGTATATTACAAGGCACTCGAAAAATTAAAATTACTCACACCTGGGCACCGAAGCTATATCTACGTAATTGGAGCCCTTAGGAATTAGTGATAAAAAACTGAAGGATGAAATGATACGTTTCAGTTTCAGTTTCCATTTTTACAGTTTCATTTAAGCTCGAGTTTGAGTTGCAGATTTAAATATTTTTCAAATATTTCAGTCCTAGTTTAGTGACGTTAGGTGAGGAAATGCTCAGTTAGAATGCTCCAGCTTTTCAAGCATTTTTGAGTAAAAGTTCATTGGGAAATACCTATTTGAGCATTTCGAAATTTTGCAAGCATTTTCTAAAGTATTTCTTCAAATTTATTGTTGTTGATTTGGTAGACTTCATTTCTGGTTCCCAAGAGGGCAAGGGATCCCAACACTCTTGTTGATTAGTGGTTTTATGGCGATGAAAAGTTGTCAAAATATGTATAGTTATTTTTTTTCAACTTGAGTATCAAAAATGACTACAAGAAAATTGAGTTTTCAAAGTGCTGGAGTGTTTTTGAGCATTTGCTCATGACTTGGGCATTCTTAAAATATCGAATGCTCAGCAAATTCTCGAACATTTCGGGAATTTACTGACAAACAATGCTCAAGCAAGCGGAGCCAGACAATCACTCACTCATTCAAATGGTTGGTTGGTTGGTTGGGAGAGGGGGAGAATGTGATTTTATGTAAGCCTAAAATTTTGAAAAAATAACTTACATGATTTTGTTAAAATAAGTAAATGTATTGAACCCGAACGAAGGGATAACGAAAATTCTTGCAGGAAACTGGAATATGCTTTGAAAAGCTGAAATTTCATAATTTTTTCCAACGTTTCAGTCGCCAGGATAGGTCCAGAGGTTCAGACCATTTGGATCACACCCCCTTTTTAAATAATTACGTCACTGGCAGTGGCAGCTATCCTATTTCAGCTCAAGTTTTATGCCTCTTATTTCAATTTCAGTACTTTTTTTTGGAAGATGGCAAACCTGTCAAGTTTTGGTTCGAGTTAAGGACTACTGGCCAATCTTTGCCCTTTTTTTGTGGAAAAATTTACCCTTCTGAATTTTTTTGAAACAACTTTGTCCCTTTTTGTTTTTGGCTCTCATTTTCCAGGGGTTCGCTTGTTTCTACATACATGTAACACACATCAAGATTCTGAAGCTGAACCAACTAAAATACTCTAATCTTCATCTTTAGAGTTAGACCATTGATGCATTGAATTCAGAGTTGGCGCGAGTCTCTAAAAATTCAGACTCGGAGTCGAAATGCACGAGTTTTCGAAAATTACGACTTCGAGTCTTCCGACTGCGAGTCTTTAGTGAAAAAGATCGAAAAGACTCAGAGTCTCAACACGAGTCCGAGTCGCTTGCGAGTCTTTTTGCGACTCCGGGTCTCTTTTTTTGCGAGTCCAGAGTTTTTTTCATGCGAGTTTGAGTTTTTTTTTTACCAATTTGTGTTTCATTTTTTTCACTTTCGTTTTAATCGTCAACAACCCGCATCACACAAATACAATTTGTAAGATTATCCAATTAAAAATTACGTAGGAAACAGAAATAGGTAAAAGAAAAAAACTCGGGAGTCGCAAAGAAAAGACTCAAACTCGGGGAAAAAAACTCACACGTGTTCGAGTCTCCTAAAACAGAGAATCGGACTAGCAAAAATTGCGAGTCTCTATTAAACATGACTCAGAGTCTGCGAGTCATTTGTGAGTCTCTGTTGCGAGCAGACTCGCGCCAACTCTGGATGCCCCACAAAACAATTTCGGATGAGTAATTTTAATATTTCAGATGTATTATAAATCAACTTTTTAATATTGATTGATGTGTTGATATTCTACTTACAAGTAGGTAGATTTTTGTAATGTTACTGATGGAGTAGACTTCGCAATGCTACTTGTAAAATTTGCTTTGAAATGTTAATAACAAAATATACTTAGTAATGTTGGTAACGAAGTAGATTTAGTAATGTTACTAAAAAAGTATGCTTTGTAACGTTACTAACAGAGTATGCTTTGTAACGTTACTAACAGAGTAGACTTAAGTTATGTTACTAACAGAGTAGACTCAGTAATGTTACTATCCAAATATGCTTTGTAATGTTGCTGTATAATGGGTAGAAATCAGCGCGTTGTAGTAGTTTCTTACTCGCAGGTAAATTGTCGCGCCAAATAGATATAAGCTTTCTGGTACAATCTTGTCGTCGCCTTTCGGTTGGGCTATTTCCCGTTGTTGAAATTTGTCTCTGATCTCGCATATATTTTACCTTCGTTATTGAATAAATTTGTTCGTTCGTCATATCCATATTTTTTATTCTCTCTCTCTTTCTTCTCTCTTTTTTCCCCTTTACACAGGCTGCTTCGAGCACTGGAAATTTTGGCTGCAATTTCGCGCTAGATAATTATCTCATGGGCTGCATTTTTGTGCCCGGAAAAATCCGCATTGGGCCGGCCCGCATTTTTGTGTCCAGCCAAGTGGATTCGGCTGGACTTTACATCCAGCCATATTTTTGGATATTTTTACTTTTGCACTCTACATCGGGCAGCGATATCGCGTCCGGACAAGTAGAAGGGGCTGCGTACTGCGTCCAGACATAATCCGCATTGGGCCGCATTTTTTGCGCCCAGTCAAGTGGTTTCGGCTGGACTTCACGTAGACTTTTTATCTATTTTATATCTACACCGGGCAGCGTATGCGCCCTGCCGAGTAGATCGTGCCATTTTCGAACACGTAACCCTCGTTGAGAGTTTTCAAATTTTATTTTATTTTTTGAAATTTGGAGTTTTTTTCCCCTATCAACTTAGTAAATTTTGTAATGTTAATAACAAAGTAGATTTTTGTAATGTTACTAATGATAATGATGTCTTGGCAATGTTACTTGAAAGGTGTGCCTTGTAATGTTACAACTATACCAAACTTTGTGATGTTACCAAAAAATGTATACTTAGTTATGCTACTAACAAAGTAGACTTAGTAATGTAACTAACAAAGAATGCTCAGTAATGTTACTAAAAAAATATGCTTAGTTATCTTACTAATCAAATATGCTTAGTTATCTTACTAATCAAATATGCTGAGTAATGTTATTAATCACGTATACTTAGTAACGTTACTAACCAAAATTAATTGGTAATACTAATCAAGTATGCGTAGTAATGTTACCAACAGAATATGCTCAGTAATGTTATTAACCAAATATGCTTTGTAATGTTACTAACACAGTGCACTTGTAAATGTTATACAAAGTGAATCTCACAAATCGAAAAATGCATTTTGTAGCTTGACAAACGTGTTCTTTGTAATAGTGAAAAAAAAGGTGGCGTCGTGTTGTTATGCTTTAGTAGAATTTTGTGAAAATGTCTGTAGATTGCAGATGGAAAAAAATCTGTTTTACTGAAATACTGAACGAAATTTTTTGGGAAGCTTCAGTGCACTTTTTATTTTTAATTATCATATTTGAAACTTCATCAACTTTTCAAATATTCTAAGCTCTCTATCTCAACGAATATGGCATTTGGACAAAATTTGCATATAACCTTTTCCATAGTACTAAATGAATTCTATCTAAAAGTTCATGTACAAATTTTGCCTATCTGTCGTATTCAAGGCGCAAATTGGCGATAAAATATTCGAAATCTCGTACCACTTGTACACATATAATAACAGTTGGCTCAATACACCTATTACCTTTCATATAGTGCTTGAAAAAACCTTCGCGTGCAAGGTGATGTATGAATTTTGCCTATCTACAATGTATTGAATGAGCTACGAGGCATTTTAAAAATATTGCTGGATTTTTGTTGGCGAGCCCGCTGTGTACATAAATTGAAATCCATTTTAGACTCAATTATACTTCTAAAATGGTTTCGAGTTACATGGTAAATGGAGTTTGACTTGGAGTGAATAGTCGATGTCGTCGTGCTTTAAAAAGCAATAAAAATAGCCCAGATGGGGGTAGGCGAATTAACGAGTCTATAACGTACTTGAAGTTGAAAATTGTATAATACTCTGCGCGGTCGTCGGTGTGGTATGGCGTTCGTTAAATGTCGAGTACCCGAACGTCGACGTATATTTAAATTTTCATCCGACGAAATGAAATTTGCAAAAGGAAAAAATTACGTTTGGGATATAATAGCGGCGAGCGAAGATTTTCAAAAGTGGTGCACGAAGGAAAGAAAAAAGAGCGGAGGGTTTTTAAAGCGAGGGTCTTTTTTTTTCTTTAATAAATTGAATGGAATCTCGAGCTATGCTAGAAAAGCCTTGGCAATGGTATCTTTATGTTGTATTAAATTACCGGTAAAAAATGATTTTTCTCGGGGATATTTTTAAAACGGACTTGTTCGAAGGATACTCGTACCTTTGGCTAGTTTACCAACGTGACTGGGCTTTTTTTTGAAAAGGTTTTTATTGTGTAAATATACTCGCTAGGTACCTATGTTTCTTTGGGCTTGGGAAAATATCGGCATACTCACGCTCGAATCTCGAATAAGTATTTTCTGGCTAGAAGAATGTGCTGAATTATTAATCCGTATGCGGTGGATCAAAAGCTACGGTTTTTGCGGTTTCTATCCAGCTCGAAGATGGAATTGCTAAATTAAACATTTAAATTCGTTTTCAATCTCTTGGTAGTCGTATATTCACCCGAGAGAAAACTTGAGGGAAATTTGATACCTTGGGGTAGAATTTCCCGGGCAGAATTTTTTTCTCATCTTACGATTAATTAATGAGCTCGGTAACGTCGAAATATTGTAATATCGATAATTAAATTCGTGTTTTTCGAAACGATATCGTGTAAATCGACCCTAATTTAACGACGATGAAGCAAACCGCGTTTATTTGGGAAATTCGCGAATTTAGTGGTTTTTTAAAACAGCTTCGATAAGGATTTACGTTCGATGTTCGGATAAAAATTACATGCCTTGGTGGGTTTCATCTTGGCAAGCTTTTTGATACGTACCTCGAATCGTAACAGTAAATTTTACTCGGTCAGCGTAAAAATTTGCTGTTGGGGGTTTTACGAGCGCGAAAATTTCGAGAATTGGCCTTGGAAGGCGAAATTAACGAAATTTTCGTTTATGTTTCATCTTTTATGCGTCTATTTTTCTCGCTATTATGTAATTAGACTAATTTTTTATTGTTTTTTTCTGTTTCTAGGTAAGTTCACGATTGTTGTAAACGGAGTTATATAAGATTATGAAAATTATCTCGGTGAGTAAAATATTATTATGGTAACGAGTGAATTTACTTCATCTCTTGCGTGCGATCATTTTGAGATAATGGTACGAGTTTATTTTTTATGGATGACAGGTATTTTATTTCATCTTGGTAGAAGAATAGGTTTATAGGAAGAGTTGAAAATTTTGAAAATTGTTTCGCTAACGTAAAAAGTACCTATCGTTAAATGGAATAGTATTTTTTAAGTGGCGAGAAATATGCGACATCCTGAGAATTTTGTGCCGAGACGATAAAGAGGAAATTATATTCCGAATATTTTATCGAGATAAAAATTAAATCATTAAATTGGTAAGCTTTTACTGCAAGGGAATAAGGAAGTGGTGTAATTACGGATCTTAAATTTTTAATGTTTTTTTTTTCGCGAATTTGGAAGCTTTAAAGAAAAGGAGAAAAATTGATTTCGAGTTTTTATTATTTATTTTTTCATGAAAATTAATTTGCTCGTAAATTAAAGCAGTAGAATAAACCTATTGAAGTGAAATAAAAATTTGGTTAGAGCTGACTTTTTTGTTTGGGGTTTTACATGAATTTGGAAAATTCGTAATTTTCTTAATTTTATGGTATCATTGTTTGGGGGTGGGGGAGTTCCCCCCAGTCTTCTCGTTGATATTCTGCTTTTATACCAAGAATTTTATAGCCCTTATTTTGGGATCACTAATTTCATGGTTGGAGACAGAACAAACAGAATCATCAGCTTTGATCAAGATTGTTCGATTTAAAAATGAGTTTCAGATGGTTCTACACCTAACGAATGATTTCATCTCTTGGAATTGAAGCCCCAGAGCTTTAATATTGTAGAAAAATTGTTAAAATCATGGAAAATCGTTCAATTTCCGAAAACAATCGATTAACTAATAAAATACCACAAAGAGTTTCCACTCTTGAAAAATTCAATTATGATTTCATGGCTAGTATGGAAAAGACTCGGACTTTTTTTGCCCCGATTTTCATTTTAATAACGTTGCCCGACCATAAACCTGAATTTTGGATATTGGGTTTTGGGTACTTCGAGGTAGATGGGATGAAAAGCATTCATTTATTCAAATTAAATCTTCGTCGGGGTTCAGTTAAACATCAGATGTAACAATACCTGAAATACTAAGTCCAATTTAATCAATATGAACCAGGAAACCCCATTCAAATTACTTTTGAGTGACTCAACGCGTGAACAGACAACTCGCTCCGAGCGCGTCCCAGCAACAACTGTCTCGCTACGCAATGAAACGATGCGCGCGCAGCGTTACAACGTTTCGACGAACTAAACATCAAAACACGGGGCAATCCAACTCCATTGCGCGCGTATTTGAGTTTCCTATGTCCAGTTTAATATTTCATCGGTTTTCGCGTTCTTCGAACGATGAAAGGGTTTCTTTTGAATAAATTAATTTAAACCATTCGGCGTACCTGACCATTCAGCGAATTCTTGACGATAAAAAGACATCGTTCGAATAGGCTAAAATGACCCGACCGTTGAAACTTCGCCACGCCGTATTCTCTCGGGTCAGTTTGAAAGTTGGGTTTAAATGAAAAAATAACGATGGTCTTTCGAGTCTGGTACAATTTACGGAGACGTCTGAACGTGGGTAATGGAAAACAGATGGTTATTCTGGTTTATTTTTCTTTCGCTAGACGTACGTACGACGTACGTTACGTATATCAAAGAAGCCTTGGAATGGGTTATCTTCAAGTGGTGGTTTTACGTAGTACAATTTGTAAAATTACATTTGTAATATAAATACGACCAAGAAGGGGGGGTTTGTTTCCGTTTACGTGTTTTGACGTGGTATTAGCTTTGTTGAGGTTTTACGAAATTCGAATTCGACATTCGGCGCGGAAACTCTAACCGAGATTGGTACGTCCCAATTAACCCAAGCAACGTTGTTGTTTTCCGAACTATAAACGCGTTCACGTACATCGCAAAAACCACACCTATGCTGTCTGAAATTATATAAAAGATTTTGGCTCGAGTGATAAGGTATTAAAAGGTACTTAAACGGATTGAAAAACTCGTCGATAGTTCTCTCTCCTTTTACCGATCACGTGTTAGCGATAAGATTATCTTTATTGGAATTACTTCGGTATTTAACGCGGATAGAGTTATTAAAATGGCTACTTGGAAGACGCGATTTACCCTTTTATAGCATTTTCAACTTTGTTATATCATTGCACGAGGCAGAAGGTTTACCAGTTTTTTTTTTCCTTCTGAATTTAATGCATGCCGATGGTGTTTGTAAAAGTTATGGATGTCGTATGATTTACTCGGGGTCGTCGTTGCCACGGTTCGATTAACGAGAAATATTTTCCAATTAAAAGTTGAAATTGCTCGCGTATTTCTCGAGTGGACCGATTCGTTCTTTTGGTTATTACGAAAGCTATTTTTCGGATGTTGAGAAGAAAAACTTTTTCCAAACGAGAATAAAACTAGATTGAGGATCGCAAGTTGTGTTCTTAAAAAATAAATTAACTTATTATTAAAACTTGTTAAAGCGTAGTTTTTCTCTCTGCAAGGAAAAAGAAAAAGGTATTTTTGAGATTTCGTATATTTTTTAGTCTTATTTTGAAAGGTATTATTAAGGGAGTTGGTGAAAAAAAAAAAGGAAAAGCAATATCGAGGTACCAGATTCCTTTTCGTCCTTCGTTTTGGTGTAAAAAAAATAATGAACCACTTGACGAAGGTCGAATGTTAAATAGAGAGGTACAATTCGGATATATTTCGAAGTCTAACGAACCTAAGTCGAAAGATTTATAGCGACGGTTTTGTGTGTACAGTCGACTCGTATCCTCTTCTAGACGTGAAAATCGCGACGAGAACGAGTATACGAGAGTTTATCTTTCTGTTGTGACTATGTGTTTTTTTTTTGTCCACATTCTGGCAAGGTAAAAAATAGCTAGATTTCACTTTTTTTATTTGACAATAGGGAGTTGCTGCTTGTGTGTAGTGTCTACCGTGAATTTATTTCGACTTACCAGAGGATTTTTTTGTTTAGGTAGTCGTTGTGTGAAGTGCTGTATTGAATATGCGAAGAAAGTTTAAATAAGGAAATGGTTTATTTTGTTGAATTTTTCGAGTCATTTTGCACACATACGAATTGTATTTCGAGTTCACGGTTGTGTGATTGTCGTGGCGTGAAATTGAAAGCAATTAGAAGTTGAAACCTTTGTCGGTTTGATTACTTTACGTAATTGAGATCTTCGTAGTGTACCAGTGGCACCGTGACTGGGTCTTCTGTCATGCGAACTGTCTAATTTAGGCTTTTTTCATTAGATTTATCGGTTCGATGATTCGATAGAGGGTCGTATTACGGTTTCGTTTCGGTTTGTGTGGAATTTTGTGGGTTTTTGAATAAAATTCAAGGTATGTTGGTATGGAAAATTATGAAATTCGAGTTGGGAAAATTGATTAATGAATAGGTAGTAAGTTATAAAATCTATAAGGCAAGAAATTGGCAAACCTGTGTTTCGAAGTTACTAAGACAAGTCTAGTTTCGCTTCGTATCTTAATTAGCAACCCTCCCCCCCACCCCAATTGGCTATTTATACCTTTCTTTAGAATTAATGTTCTTCGACTTGGGATATTTTTTCGTGAATGTTTTGAAATATTTCGACAAGTTGAAAAATTACGAAATTGAATGTGATAATTTATTGGTAAATTAGTCGAAGAGGAAAGAGGTCTGAAGATGTGTATCGTCTTCTGTGGAAATTGTTGAGATTTATATGAAAACCATTTGAAATACTTGCTCGTACTATAAAAGTAGCCAAAAAATCATGAAAATCGTCGAAAATTTCATTAAAACTCAGAATCGTCGAAGAAGTGTTGACATTTTCTTAATTTCATGAAAATCGGTAAAAATTTTGTTGATGTCAAAAAAATCGTAAAAATTATGAAAATATTTATAGGAATCGTTGAAAAGTATTGTAGAGTGATTGAAACGCCATAAAAAAATGCTGTAACATTCACAAATTTTTATAAAAATTAGTAAAAAAAAACATGAAAAATTTGAAAAATGTTTTCCATTTGACCATTTTTATGAGAATTCGCGATTTTTTGACAATTTCGACAACTTTTTCGACAATTAATTGTCGAAAAAGTTGTCGATGGCTGGGGTCAATCCTAAAATTTTGTCCATTTTTTGGTCCAAATTTTTGTATATTCTTCGTGTTCGTAAAAACCGTCACGAAATTCCTTGACGATGACTTTTAGACATTTTGTCAGATTTTTTTGGATTTGGAAAAATTTTTAGATTTCCATTGACTTTTTGAACTTGGAAAATTTCAGATTTCCATTGACTTCTTAATGCTGGTTTTCAAACATTTTGTCAGACCAATAGTTTAGACTTTTTGAGTTGAGAAAAGTTTAGAAATGAGGGTAACTTTCTAATATTTTGTCAAACAGACTTTTTGGATCTAGAAAAATTTCAGATATTACGCTGACTTTCAGGCATTTTGTCAGACTTTTTTGGACTT
>FIZU01064570.1:0-13326 GCA_900064475.1 Pseudococcus longispinus
GCACCTGGGGGTTGGCAGACCATGATATTCGGATTCAGCGTTAAAAATCCTATAAGTAGACACCAATTTTACCTCTCAAACTTTTAAGCTCAAAGTTCACGAATTTTTGTGAACTTTGAGCTTTCGCTGTGCTTGAAAGCAGCAGCTGCGGATCGGCAGACTGGTGTTTCTGAGGAAGGGGCTATGTATACTAATTTTTGAGACCGGTCCCAGATTTCAACCCTCTCGGCCAATTTTCACCACGTGTGACTCCTGGACTAATAGGTGACATTAAATACAGTAACCAGATAGGCATCGGTAAATAAAAAGGCCTCAAAATGTAAGACATTCTAGCTAGAAACGCCATTGTTTCCTATTTTCTTCAACCATAATCTTAAAATAGTATATCCACGTATTCGTAGTTGTCGGTTCATTAGACCTCATCTGCATGAAATAATGAAAACACGATATTACATGCTTTCTCTAGAAATGATAGAATCGGATAACGAATACTCGTTTATTGTAAATTATTATCTAGGTAAACGAAATATATATTTCGTGTTCAACAATCGTACTTATCATAGTTTTGAAAACTGTACCAAACTCGGGAGGAATTTCTCTCGATGAGATAAACAGCACATCGTACAAATCAGTCTGACTTGATAAGCATACCGGGACTTTCAATACCGAGCATTCTTAATAATCCAACTTCTCGACGGAATCACGTCTCTCCCTGCGTCTATGTCTTTTACCTCTATTATTCGAATTCTCGATTGCTTTTTCCAATCTAGGAAGTGTTTCCAGGCAATTATCGAGCATAATCTTCAACTCCCAATCCTTCTCGACATCGATAAATTTGTAATTTCCGGGCGACGAGATGGTTACTTCAGTCGAAAGCAGATCGTTTATATCGACAATACATTGTTTGACAATTCTGAGACACGATTGTAAATTGGTTCGAGTACATTCGTCGTCACTGACACCCACTGATTCTAGGTTCTGACACGCAACTGTAACCTTTTTTAGAACAGCCAATAGGTGATTTTTCCTGAAACAGAAACGGCTTATTAGTGGTCGGTGGGTTGGGCTAGTTAACAACAGTGCACAACTTACTTCTTGTTTGAAACTTCCTCGTTGGATGTAGACGAAGTTAGTTGAGTTTGAGTATCTGAAACGAGATCGGAAGGGGTAACATGGGTCGTGGGTATTTTGTAATGTGATCCGCGAAATCGGAGTTTTAATTGATTAAAATATCTAAAAACAATACTTTCCCAAAGGTAATATTGTTTTTCAATACGCACTATTTATTTTATCCAACTTCGGAATATTGGATGGTTGCATCGAATGAGTTTTACCGCTAGAATCTTCGGAGGAAGTTATCTGTTGTTCGGAACTAACGTCTCGCTTATCTGTACAAAAAATCATTTAATAAAAGTGTACCTAACCAATTAATCTGTACCCATAGGGAAGAAAGACTGTGATAATATTTCGTACAGGTTACTTGTACTATATTTGTACGTTCTTCATTTTGTTGGGAGACAGCATTGGAAAAATTACTTCTAGGATCTGTAAATATGAAATACATTAATGTAGCTTACTCGTACGATATCTAGAAATTTTCAGATACTTACTTCAAAATGTAGGTATCAGTTTGTTTAGTATAACTTTACCTACCTAAAGTGATGACGCTCGAAATAACAGGCAATGACGAAGAAGAAGAAACTCCATTAGCATCAACAACCTTTACAACTGTACTATCAGTATGTCCCGAGTCCTCTGTAAGCGAAATAAAATTATACTTATTATTATTCCACGATATTTATTTGTAAAACGTTTTCGCAATGACTTGAAAAGTTTACCTGAAATATTATTAATCTTTGCGATAGAAACAGATTCGCTTTTGACTTCATTAACATTAATTTTATTGAATGACTGATTTTCATCGTTTACATTTCTAATACCAGATATATACGAACAAAACGGCTGAAACATTGATAATCGATCGTACAACACCATTGTTTATGCAGTACTGTAAATTCGAACTCGATGATAAATCTTACTTCTGTTTCGGATCTGATAACGTTAGAAGGTAAATCCAACAACGCGAGATCTTCGTACAAGTGTGATAAATCTCTTTTATTTTTCAAAGCGACTTTACCATAGTAGATAAAGTGCAAAATGTTCTGTAAGTTGTTCGCTTTTACGTCTGGTACACATACGTAAGCGATATGTCCTTTGAAATCCTGCTGATGCTCGCTAAATAACTATTCGATGAAACAGAAAAAACGTCGCTCATCATATCACATTTCATATAGGTAGATATTCTACGAGTAAATCCATCACTTACTCGATACAACAGCGAGCTGAATGATCCCAGCACGATCTGATGAGCTGGTACTTTTTTATTATATTTACATAGAAATATAACATCGATATATAATTCTTGTTCTAAATACGAACGGAAATTCTTCGTTAGAATATCGCAATACTCTTTGTAGAAAACTTCGGCGTACTTCGCCTGCTGCATGATTGTTCAAAACGTCGTTGAATTTGTCGGCAAAACGAAACAATACTTCGATGAACGGTGAAAAACTTCAAAGTGATATTGGAAAACCAACTGTGATTTACGAAATTAATATCCATGAGATAACACGGCGAATGAACTTACAAACATTATTATTATACGAAACTGTAAAAACGTAAAGTGCTTCAATAACCATACAAAATGTAACAAGACTGAACAGATACTGAACCGAATGTGATTTGATTTTCGTCCGATACTTCCATCGAATCTTCGTTAACTTCTGACGCAACACTTCGTTGTGTTTACGTGTTTATGATCGCGAATTCTCCGGTTTTCATCATTATTCGTATCAAACATTTGCACTAACCATTCGTTTATTGAAAGTCGAGCTTCATGTTTCAATAAATATTCGGTTGTACAGAATACAGGAGAAACTGTGCTCGACGGGTTACTGAAAATTGTAACCTGTTTGATGACTTCGTGCTACACTAGGCTACACTGGACTTGTTACAGTGGCAACACTGCATAAACACATGGCTTTTTATTTCAAAAAGTAATTAATACTTCTACTATTGTTTCTTGTAATTTAGCTGATAATTAATTCTGCGCTTCGGTCTTAGTATGGAGAAATTAAGGTGACGTAATACTCTTGATAATGCTATTGCGTGAATAGAGATCAATTTATAATCAGAACTTCATAATGTTCATTTTACACTACTTTTCTTCTATGAACTTACAGCTCAGCAAAAATAATGCACGAACTAAAAATTATCGTCGAATAATCTCTATTCGTAGATTAATACTGGCAGTGTGAAATGACAACATGGTTTCAGTTCATTCAACTCCATTTTATTAGAAAAATTCTACAGGTAACTGTAGGATTTTCAGTGTCATCAGTGGTCAATGAGCGAATCCTCGTCCAACAATACCATCTTTCGTTTACTTCACGAAGTGAAAGCACCACAAGTTATTTGCGTAGACTACTCTTCGCAATCAGATGTACATATATGATGAAAATAAAACAACAATTAGGTAAATCAACTGATTTATTATTCATCAAAATTAAATAATTTCTGAAAAATCAAAATTCGTGTCCTTTTTCGTTACAAATTAACAATACAATCTCATAGGCAGACCGAAAAAGGAAACACCGCCATTGTAATAATTTTTATAAAACCCGAAAATGAATTTTTTTCCAAAGTAACGGTAAATTTGAACATATAAAAAGATGAAACTCGATTGAAGAAAATGCCTGCCTATAATAAACATTAAAAAATGACACGATAACTCGACTCCGGTATAATCAGTAATTTCAAAGATCGTTCATTTGAATATACTTTCACTTCAACTTCGAAAATACAATACCAACCAACGATGAAAACGCAAACTAACAATTTTCGCATACGTTACGCGAGTGATCAATACGTGAGAGTGCTAACATTTTAAATTCGCAGCGTCCTATAATCTTATTTTTAGCTTCGTACGTTTAAAATCGACACGGAGATAGACAGAAAAAAAAGAAGAGGAAAACAGCTACAGTAAAAATAAATCATAATAAATTAAACACGACTAAATAATAAATATAAAATTAAATTAAAATACTTAAACGACGAGCATTAAGTACTGTTTTAATACCAGAGTAACAATACTATAAAATTATCCTTCACTCGCTGCGTATTTTTTTCAATTTTTTTTAGCGACGTAACGTATGCTCAAATTCAAAAGACGAAGAAATTTTAAAGAACGCAATTTTTTTTAAAAAGGTTAAATAGATCGAAAAGTTATCAAAAACGATCACGAGGCTTACTTTTTTAATGCGGCGTTCAAAATAAAAAAAAATGTTTTAGGTAGAATATCGATTAGACTTCGCGAAGTCCATTACAATTTTGAGGAAAGGACGAGATAACACGATTAATTAATAAGACTAATACATAAATAAATAAGAACATTTCCAAAAAAAAAAAACGAACGTTACTATTTCAATACTAAATCGATATTCTACTCGACGATTAAATTTTGCGACATTTTTCATTCAAATTTAAAAGCCTCGTGGAGTTACAAATACTTGAGATGAATCCAAAGTGAATCCTTTCCTCGGAATAATACAATATTCATGAAACCAGTTCAACATCAAAGAGCACAAAGATGTCTAAATCTAAATCCTGAGAAAGACGACAAAAAAAAAAGAAAAAGAAAAAGGCATCAGCCGGCAAATACATATTATACTGACACAGTCAACTACGTAGATTTTTGAATGAAAAGAAATTAAAATGAGAATAAATAATAAGCGGAGTAATTTCAAAGTATGTAAACGCAACATCAAAATTTTTCAATAACATCGCAACAAAGCCAAAATTGATATCCGTAGATTGTTAAAAATTTATTCATCACGAGGCCATTTCTCTTCACAATGGCCTCACATAACACAATAACTTTTTTCGTTCAAGACCCATACTCATATCACATCAAAGCATAACTTTCAAACGCATGAATTTATGCTCGCAAAAAAAAAAAATAAGAAAATAAGAAATACGAATTCAGAACCACGAAAGAACTTTACTATCCTCATCAAATCAAGTCAACCCTCCCAACCGGTAAATTTTCGCCAACAATTCACACAATTGCATCGATACCTCCCTCCCTACTGGCCCATAAAACCTCATCATAATACAGTCGACACATTATAATGGTAACCGAACACATAATTAAAAATTCGTGAAAAAGTACAAAATGATGGTTAAATATACATTTTTTAAAAAAAATCAAATTCCTTTAAAACCACAAATAAATTGTAAAAAAATCCTTCGCTCTTCAAAAAACAAAAAATAATAACTTCTTCTAATGTATCTAGAACGCAAAATTTTTTTCCGAACGTAGCGATAATGAGCTTTTCTCCGCATCCAGCATATCATAAATTCGTTACCGCACTTCAAAAAACCAAATAAAAAAAGAAGGAAATTTAACGTTATTTACAGAAAAATTGAAATTTTTTCACGTGCTTTTTTTTTAAAAATAATCCGGATCGAATGTTCGCGGGAAGAAAAATGCATTTCCACTACGTGGATACGAAACAAATAACGAGGAGCAGGTCCTCATCGATGTAAAAACGATTATCTTCTCGTTAAAACCTCAGTATAAAAAATTTTCCACCATTTTTCGATGGTGATGGTACGTACGATATGTCTTATTTACAAAATATACAATATTTTAAAAGTAAAAAAAAAAAAAAAGAAAATATAACGAAGTACAACGACGACTACAACGGTAAACAACGAACAAAAACATAATTTAGAGATCTTCGAGAATTTGTTACCGGCGGATTGCAAGAAAAAATTAAATCGAGAAAGAAAATAGAGAAAAAACAAAAATCATCTGCGTAATTATACGATTTAGGAACGTATCGGAAACGTACTAAAAATCAATTAGAACCTGGCAACGACTAAGTCGAGTAAAAATCGCGCGCGAGAAAAATTCATTGCCTATAATACAACGCCTATTTACAACATATACAAGAGAATATTTACAAAAGGAAAAAAAAAAGAAACGACCGAATTGCGAGTCTGATCAAGTTCGAATCAGACATAGAATATTCGACGAGGAAACAAAACTTGGAAAAATCGGGGAAATATTGCTTGAGACGGAACATCGACCGAAATCGAGCAATTGCGTGCGTTACGACGGCAGCAAAATTATTTATTATTTTCGTTCGCGTCTTCGTTATGAATATCTTGAACCGAAGGTACGTAAAGAGCCGGATCGATAACCTGGAATGAAAATCAGATCATTGAAAAAATTATACACTTCAAGCGGTTTCTTGTTTTGTTCAACATTTTCAGGGCTTTCGGTCGTCACAAGTTGGAGAACTGTAATAGGAAGGAACGAGTGAAATTGTTTAATTAACCGTGACAATTTTAAATCAAAACGTCCGACATTTGAAAGCTGTTACTGTTCGAGAACAAATCCATTTACGTGGTTGTCAAGCCAAGAATCTAATGAGAGTCGGGGCGCAACGTGTCCCAAAATGTATACATTTTCTCTTTAAAATAGAAGAGAAGTGTGATATAATATTATTAGAGCTCTTCTCGACATAGAATACTAACTTTAAACAGAATTCGATTGCTCACATACCAACTTTCATGTTGAGACGTTTTCATAAAAAATGCCACGTTGAAGAAAAACAGTTTCCTCTCGCATTCAAAGATAATGGGAAATGAATGAAAATTTTTCGACGGCCGGAACAAAAAGACCATCCTCACATATGAAAATTTACCTTCGGTATGGGTTTTATTTCCGTTCCTAATTCTTGTTCTATTCTATGCAACGCGAATCTATCTTCATAGGTGATTAAATTGATAGCAATACCCAAATGACCGAATCGTCCGGAACGACCAATTCGATGAAGATAAGTTTCGGCCATTTTAGGGAAATCGAAATTAATTACTACGTTAACAGCTTGTACGTCAATACCTCTGGTAAAAAGATCTGAAAGAGTAAAACGCGAAAGAATAATTTCAACCCTTGACAGCGTTCATCGTTCAACTCAAAAATTATGACTACCAACTCACCGGAACATACAAGATTTCGGCAAAGTCCATTTCTGAAGTCATGAAAAACACGGTTTCTATGTGGTTGAGCCATTTTAGCGTGTATGTAATAACAACAATATCCCAATTCTGTTATTTTTTTGGCCAACAGTTCGACTCTTTGAGTTGAATTACAAAAAATTATACTTTGCGTGATTTGTAACTGTAAAATGCACGTCGAATCGAAAGGTTAAAAGCATTATGTACCTATTTCTAATGTAGCTCGATTGGAAGTGAGACGTACCTTAGAAAACAAGGTATTTAAACAATGCACTTTTTGTTTCTCTTGCACAAAAGCGTAATATTGAGTCACACCTTTCAAGGTTAGTTCTTCCATTAAATTAAGTTCGAAAGGATCTTTCAAATATTTGTCCTATAAAATTGCAAAATCACACAATCAGTCGAGATGAATAGGAAATCAACTACAACAGAAAAAAGACTATTTACCATAAACATTTTAACAGTTAACGGGAAAGTAGCAGAATACAACAAAATCTGTCTATCTTTTGGTAATTTTTGAATAATAAGGTCCAACATTCCCTTAAAATCTTGCGATAGTAATTTATCAGCCTGTAAACGGTTAAATAAAATCAATACAAGCGATCGTAAACGAATAATCGAGAATAAAGCGAAAACTAACTTCATCCAGAACCAATATTTTGCAAAGTTCCATTTTAGCAACGCCTTTATCTACCAAATCCAAAATACGACCAGGAGTAGCGATGATAACTTGAACTGAAAACAAGTACATTAAACGTAACAAACGAAATAACGTAAAACGAATAAATATTTCTCAGAATAGGAATTTTTTCATCGATAATGTACGATGAAGGGGAATCCCGTTATCATCATAGAAAAAGTTACATCTATCGAGGTTGATTTCGGAAAAAAAAAATACTTACCACGTTGATAAATCCTTAAAATATCATCACGTAAATTTGTTCCGCCAGTAGTAACCATTATTTTAGCGCCCAAATGCTTAGCTAACTCCATACATATCTGACTAGTTTGTAAAGCTAATTCTCTAGTTGGTACGATAATGAGAGCTGTGAAAATAACGCAAGCGTTACTGAACGAACATAACGAATAAAACAAATAAACAATGTGATCGACGGTAACCTTGGATAGCATCTTTCTTCGGATCGATTTGTTCTAGAATAGGAATACAATAAGCTCCAGTTTTTCCAGTGCCATTTTTCGCCCTGGCCAGGATATCTTTACCAGAAAGAGCTACGGGTATGCTAGCTTCTTGAATAGGGCTAGGTTTTTCCCATCCTTTTTCAAATATGCCCATAAGTAATTCACGTTTCAGACAAAATTCCTCGAAATCATTGCCTCTGGTTTCAGTTACATCCTGATAACAAACGAAGCACAAACACGAATAGTACACAGGCATGTGTGAGATTGCGAACGAGTCTGCAATGAACGGAAATCACAATGATAACAACACTTACGCTAGTTTTTACTCGATTATCGGGCGGTGGTAATTTCAACTTGGCTTTCCAATTAGCATCTTCGATATTATTTTCGACGTTGTTTTTAACCCTGCGAAAAACAACCATAGATTAGATGGCAGGTCGAAATGAGCAGACACAAACAAGAAATACTTACACTTTGGCTGCTTTCGTAGCTAGATGAGGCTTCGTAGGTACCGGATGATTATTTGTCATGTGACTAAGCATTTTTAATTCTTTCATTGAGAAAATCTTGAAGAAACGGATATCGTAACTATGAAATTTAAAAACGAATCGTCTTTAACGCGCGCAACGCGATCTCAACAGTTTATACGTTTTTAAAGTCGTTAAATGTTGCTATGACTTTTAAATATAAAATCAAGTCCTGCAACAAAATATCATTCCACTAATTAAGTATCACAACGTTGGAGTGTTATGGAACGAAAAATGGGGAAAACTCGAATAACAAGCACATAAAATCGAACACGCTATCGATGTAAATAGTTCTCGAATTATTGAATTATAGAATGTTACACGTTTTCGGATTCAAAAAGGCAATCTCGAACTTTACAATAATTCGGTTTATAAATAAAAATGGCGACCAGCCGAGCAATTTCTAAATGTGATAATACTTTGTCAAACACATTTTAAAACAATCAAATCTCGATTTACCACACGTATTTTAGTTCATTTATCAACTTACTATACAAAATTGTATTCGGAGAAAATATTAATTTTAAAACAAGAACATTAATAAAATCATTAATCGCACTACTTCAAACCAACAATAGAAAACCAATTTTTACGAAATGAAATGGACGAATTTTGTGACGTCGGCTCAATTTGGGTTACATAGAAGAACGAAACTTCTTTGTCAGGGATGAGCGACGTCAATGCTACAAGTACAAAAAAACAATTCGTTTAGAAGGCAAAAAAATATTCCTCAACTAGCGACCTCTATTATTATTTTGTTGAACAAAAAATGAACGAATGTGTTATTCAAGTTGTCTATTTTCACTATGTACGGCGCATCGATGATTACGAATTAATTAAGGAAAATTACGAATTACGATGTAATTAAAAACAATACGAAGTTTGTAATAGGTTTTGAAAGAGAATATTGTATAAAAATTTAATAGATAATGACCAATTTTCTAATTCAAGTATGGTTCTTGAGTAGTGAGTTCTGTAATGGTTTTCAAAATACGAATACGAAGCAGGCAATAGGTACCTAATTAAACGGCTAAATTAAAATATTTATATTAATTTTGATTGTATTACAAATAAATGTATAATAGAAAATCATTGAAAATAGTTCGGTTATTATTTACATATATTTTTTACATTTTTTTACCGACGATTTATTCAGTTTGATAAAATTTAACTAAAATTCGTAATCTTTCGTCTCGGTAGTGAGTTGAACACAAACGAAAAAATGTTCATCACCAGCTCGCTCAATTAGACGTATTTAATTATTTATTTATTTTTCCAATCGCATAAAATAACACGCGAATAATGGAAAATACTGCAATTTGATTCTTGCGATGACGCCGTCTGTGCCTCCGTGAACCGGTGATAAAAGCGTTGAAACCGCGCTTTGGTTTAAATCTTCAGTCTTTGATTCGCATCACGTGGCGTAAGGTGGCATGTCGATCTATCCGCGTACCGTAGCAAAATTTTCGTACTTTTCTTTAATTTTAATCAAGTAACTCGCGAGAATTTCTCTTAGACATCGCGAAATTGTTTCCGCCGGTATAAAATTATCGCCAAAAATTCACCTACATGATTCATACGCGAAAGCTCTCATTTTTCGAGCACACTTGAAAAATTCGTATTCCGGTAATTTATGACTATTGTATTTGTATCCGGTGTGATTTGAAGTATAACAAAATCTATTCGCATCATAAAATGATGCAAATACTTTTCGAATGCGGTGTACGGTAAGTGCTGAATACAGGTCTAAAATGCGCCTCGTGTTATGGACTTTCGGTTTGATTTTTCTCAAAGTTGCCTATTCTTCCGATAAATATTTACAAGTTACCAATTACGACGAGATTCAAGATCATGTCGATTCATCGGTACATACTCGAGAGGACGAATCTGCGACGCATGAAAAACTTAAGCTTTTGGAGCTACATAGTTATATGAAACAGCATTTTGCCGGCAAAATTGATAATATCGTCGATCAAAGCGAACCTTTCACTGAGAAGCTACCTATACGTCACAAAAAACATAATGATCTCAGAAGGCGACAGCATTATGTTTACTACGGTAATGAACTAAATCCTGTACAGGAACGACATCAGGGGACCAAAGATCATGTCGATGAAAAATCCGTAAGTTTTTTCCATTGATTAGAATACGTGTATTTGTATGTATTATACAGCGTGTACATATACCTAGTATCGTGTTACCACTGTCACCGGTGTCGTGAAACATTTTTAATTGTACTTAATGGAGTACGAAGCTATTAAGTAAATGATTGAGTAAATAATATCGTCGGTCTACAACCCTGCGAATAAGTAATTATTTATTCGATAGGGTATCGCAAAACTTCGGTGGTTCGTTTTTTCTCGAAATTACATCGTGATCGTGCTTCCCTCAATCTACAGTATAGCTAAACCGTAATTTCTAAACCTATACTTGGTGCTTAGTGCCTAGTCTTTCGATATTTATGTATACTTATGTACATTGTGTCGCGCCATTCGGTCGTATCCATCTTGCGATGTACATATAAACTTTTCGATAAATGACTCCAGTTTGTGTACATAATATCTCATTCGTCAGGTTTATATAGATTTACGAAAAAAAAAAAAAGAACACAAAACAGAGACAGCTAGGTAGAGTGAAACATAGTATCGTAATAAATGATATCATTTTAACGAATGGAGTCGATTTCGTTTTGTCGTTCAAGTCACCGACTTGAATTATTTATTAAAGGAAAGGAAAAAAAAACGAATAATGAAAATGATATAAACTTTTTTCTCGTTCTTTGGCAGATTTGTTTTGAAAAAAATAATGTAACACTTGGATGCACACTTTAAACTGATAAAAAATCATACATATAACTTTAACTTTACTCGTAGGCTATACAAGTATGAACTTGTTTTCTTGTATTTATATGAAATCGCGATACTATTCCCTATTTTGAAATGAAAACGAGAAAGTCTTGTTTTTTAAACTTTTTTTTTTTGGAGCCAACTTTGGAAAACTTTTAATCGTGTAGATTTCTATGATAATTGAACCAAGTTAGTTTAAAATAAGCCTATAAACGTGCCAAAAGTCTGTATTTTTGACCGTTTTTTTTTTTTCGCTTTTATTCTGTCTTATGACAAGTAGAGAGGAGTGAAGTTCGAAGGGATACGTACGATATAAAGAAACTTCATCGTATCCGCGTATTTGTTAGTGCAAATATTCGAATTTGAAACGAACCCCTGCTGTAATAGAATAGAAAAATGGTTTTCACTTTTGGGATCCTCTCTAGATTCGTTTCAAAGTATTACTTACTTAGAAACAATCTAGATGACTGACTCCATTTCGTGACAAATTAAAAAATAATGAATTTATTTCAAATGTTGGAAAACGTTCCCGCATTGGTGCGTTTATTCTTTAAGAATTTTGTCCTCTATGTATGTACTATTTTTATTTTTATTTTTTTTTGTATTCAATTCAAAGCAAAAGTGTGTTATAGTTATTGTCTGAAAACATAACTCAAGTTGGTATTTCCACCAGATGAACATGAATCATCGAAAGCTATCTCGTGCACATTTTTAATCTATTTATTTGAAGATAAGGTATAATAACTATCCATCGTACGTAGACGTATACGAGGAAAAATGTATAACTTACATATGAAACTCTTAAATACGTTATGTTTATAGGTACACGTGACGTAAATATTATTTTTCTTAAAGATAAATTTTTAAAAACAGACATATGTATCTAGTATCTACCTAGTATCTACATATTAAAATTAAAATATTAAATTGCGAAAAATTATATCCGTAGTACCTTTTCATTCCAAATTAGTGACGAATCACACTTTTTTGTTTCATCAAAAGTAGTGAAATCATTCTATCATAATTTCAACGTTAGTTTTTTTTATCACGTAGTCAAAAATGAAAAATTTTTTATTCGCTTTGCCAGAAGAAATTCACCTGAAAAAATTCATTTATAACTGCATTTTTCAGAGAAAAATAACCAAATAATAGTGAATATTGGCTATACAGGATGTCTAGTGAGTGGTCTGCCAAACTTGAAATTCGAATATATTACCGAGTACCACTAACAAAAAACTTTTTGTAGATAAGTGCCTATCTCGATTTTCAAGGGGCAGTGGTGCATAAAAATTTCAAAATTCTATCAAGACAATATGTGGAACAAGTGTAATATTCTGAGATGAAGAAAAAAAGTTACGTGAAAAATTTGCCCATCTTTGAAAAGGAAGACGCTACAAAGCTTTGAAAATTGGTATTTTCGAAGTTTAAGGCTCCGTAGCGTCTTATTTTTCAGAAATAGGCAATGGCTCTGGTATGGTAAGGAGGTCAATCGGCCTCTGGTCGAAATTCAAAATGTTTTTCATGGCTTCCGATTTGTTATAGTAAAAGATGATTTTTAAGCTTTGGTGGAATCCTTGGCCTCCACCCCTGGCGGCTGCATCCCCCAAATAGTGATTTTAAGCTAAAAAATTCTATCTCCGCGCGTTTTCAACCGACTTTCACCAAACTTGGTATGTATATGTTACGCCTAAATCGTGAAATTGCCTAATTCATGAAATAGGCAAGAA
>FIZU01064585.1:0-14150 GCA_900064475.1 Pseudococcus longispinus
CTACAAAAAATTTTCAAAAAAAATTGTCTATTTATATTATCAGCGGAGGTACGCCGTTTTGAAACATCTACCAGGAATAATGCATAACTTTGTCCCTTCAAATCCCGGGATCGGCAAATATGCATACATTCATGTAGTTTGGGTAGCTGCATCACCGATTTGAAGGCGGTGCACTGCGACCGGAACCCCCTGCATGAAAAAAATGAAAACGTAATGTAATAATAACGTTACAAAAACCGAATGATAACGCGAGAGAAACGTAGTGAAATTGAAACGTTGATACTACAATGATGCCATAGCAAAAAACCGAAACGGAATACCATAATAACGTTATAGAAACTGAATAATAACCTATGAGTAACGTAACGAAACTGAAACTTTGATTCTATAGATCGTTAAACAACAAAAACGAAACTATAACGTAATAATAACGTTACAGAAACTGAATGATAACGCCAGAGTAACGTAGGGAAACTAAAACCTTGGCGCTACATTAATATTATGACAAAACAGGACCGTAACGCAATAATAACGTTATAGAAACCGAATGATAACGTTTGAATAACGTAACAAAGCCGAAACCTTGATTCTACTGATAATTATATGTAACAGAAACGAAAACGTAACGTAAAAATAACGTTACAGAAACCGATAATAACTGATTGCAGTAGAAACGCATTTTAAAATCGTAACAAAACAGCAACCAAACGAAAATTGAATAATAACGAATAAGAAACTTAACAGAAACGAAAAGGTAACATAATGAGTACTTAACTGAGACGCACCATTGGCAGAAAAAACGAGATCAGATGCAATAAACGTAACGGAAACGGAAACGTAACTGAATAGAAACACAAAACCAAGCAATAAAACACTGGTCACTTGAAACGTGAATAAAACTGCACTGCAACAGTAATAAAAAAAAACCATTAAGAACACAACAGAAACGAGTAACGTAATAATCACGTAACAGAAACAGAAATCAAATAACATATCGATAAAATAACGAAAATGTGACCTAATGAAAATTAAGTTATAACCAAAAAAAAACGTAACATAACGAATACTTAACTGAGACGCCCCATCGTCAGCAAACAAAAATTGATTTTACCTATACAAGTAACGTAACGGAAACGGAATCGTAACTGAATAAAAACTCGTAAAATGAAACCGTAAAACACTGGTCACTAAAAACGTGAATAAAACTGCATTGCAACAGTAATCAGAAAACATCTCCATCCGAACAGAAACAAATAACGTAACAGAAACACAATCAAATAACATATCAACGCTATAACAATAACGTACCCTAACGAATCATCTTTCGGCGTTATCTAAGACTCAAAAATTCGCCAACTCCAAAGCATCCCCACACATGATTCTATTGTACTACAAATTTGAACTTCAACCATCTACTTAAACACGAGTTATCGCGGTATAAAAACAGTCAAACGAGCAATGAGACACTTACAAAGAAACCACAGCTCGCAGAGCTTTAAAACAATAGCAATATCATACTCGTCCGTTACATACAAAACCCCTCGTTCATTTTCAAACGTATACCTACGACTACGTAACATTCGTCGAGACATTTTTTACGCTAAATTCTCAGCCAGATATTACGACCCGAATCACCATAAAAAATTCCCATCTAGAATTTGTAACGCTAACAGTGATGCAGCGTAAAAATAAAAAATAATGAAGGAGCATCAACGCGAATACGAATGAGCCAGCCAAGACAATGGAAAAAATATTCGCCGGTTTTATTCAATTTAATAAAAAAAACTAACGCCTATCTCGAGAAATTTTTTCACATTGTGTATACGTACAATAATTGATATAAAATTACATCATCGTCGTTTTGATACGTGCACTTCAACCTGTCTCGTAATAATTCCTCGCACCAAACGACGCGATGGCTGCTGATGACGAAAAATCTCGGCAGAAAAGGAGGAAATCTCGGAGAAAAATGCCAAAGGAAATACGCGTCGCCTCTGTTGAAAATCCGCTACAAGAAACAAGCACCGTTGCTCGGGTCGTTTCAAAGAAAACACTTGACATTTGACAAACACCGACGAGTCAACTTCGACAATGAACTTTCCCCCAAATAAAACTAATCTTCGTCAATTAATTTCATTAAAACGACGTAACTTTTTCATTTCACAAGTACTCATTATGTTCGTAGCACGAAACAAAGGCTGTAAAAATTCGTCGAAAAAAAAAAATACAAATTTCAATCAAAAAAGAAAAAGAGAAACAAGCTAACGAAGCATTGAGGGGCGCCGGAGGGTAGGGTACGAATTAGGAATTTTTTCCTCCAAAATACTGGCTCGATGGCGAAAGGAGGGTAATGGCTAAGCTCGCGTAGTCGTAGAGGTTCATAATTTATCCAACTTTTTCTAAACTACGCGATTATTGTGAACTTTTGCAAAAGGCATGGAAAACTTTTTATTGGCGTTGGAGCTCTAATACAACATGGTACAGCCACGTGTTGCCCGCTTGGACCCCTATACTTTGGCAACGGTTTTTCTCCCTTGTTCGTCGAACGAGGGCTGCAACCCGCGAAGTTTCATCTGTAATCATTTATTATTGAAATTCGATGTCGCTGCCGGAGTGTTTGGCCCGCTACCGCGTTTAAAAATATAAAAAAAACTCGACTGTCAATAGAGAAATTTTTTCTTATAAAAGTAGCTTTAGAAAGAGATAGCGACAAACTTATGTTAGCTATGATCAGAGACGCTTAACAATGGAAAAAAGCTTTTAAGGGAGGTTACATTAAAAAAGAAGCAAGGTTTGGCTGAGGCATTGAATCATTTCAACATCGTATCCACATTTTCGCTCGGTTAAGTGATTTAATGCAGGTATATATCTCACAGCTCGCGTACAAAATTCCCCTATAAAACTTGGCGGTTTTTTTTCCTCCATTTTACAAAACAGCTGATTAAAATGCAATTACTCGGGGCGTGGATTTTTACCACGACCATCTCAGCTCTCTCGGCCAACTTTTAGCCATAAATTTGTCGGTTATTCGGTTGACACATGAGCGACGGTAAAAATTAAAATCTAAGCTTTGAAACTTTAATATAAGTATAAATACGTTACAAACTGGCAAACTCCGGAAGTGTCATTTTTGCCAAAACCGCTTATCAGTGCGATGGCGGTTTAAAGGCAAAAAAAAAACCTCTATCCGGAACCGGATACGACGAAGTAGTTCACAAATACAGTTGTATACAACTAAGTAAACAACCAACTTAAAAGAAACATTGTTTCAACTTTCTTCCTACAACGAGCTTTTCCTTCTTAAATTCTTCTTCTATTTCCGAACAAATAAACAAAATATGTGTTTACTTTTCAAATAACCTTAGTAGATATTTTTTTTATTTCATCCAAGTTTTCTTTTGATTTTACAAACTCGGATTCGGACTTTACCCTATACGAAGGTAGGAAAAATACCCTCATCGTGGCATCGTACGTATAAATCATACAGCAAATAAATCGCATTTTCGAATGTTTAATAAACGAACGAAGTTGCCTTTTTTTTTATTTAATCGTTATCGATGTTTGGAGTTCAAATAGCATTTTTTTTATATCATCGCCGACAAGGTTTATTTTATCTCGACAACGTTGCTATTTGCACAAAAAAAAGCTTCTAAACTAATCCTGAATATTGAAAATTTCTCCGACAAAGTTTCAATTTTAATAACTTATCGATTTTTTTTTTCCTCCAGTACGTGAAATTATAATCCAGTTTTACAAAATTTCTTCCTCGTTGGCAAGATGAAAAAAAATTAATACGTGGGCCCCCTGAAAATAATTCTATACCGGTTTTACGTACCACCACATTAACGGTGCTAATATTTTTAAAAGCGCAATCCTGTTCGAAGCAATGTGTTTTAATTTTTTTAAAAGGATACCTCATGTATTTGCCATATTCAATCCATTATACTCTTCGACTTGGTATAACAACGCGAAGCAAAAGTTTTATCGAAGGTAGTGAAAGTGAAGATATGCGGGATCGATGAAGCCGATAGTTTTAGACTTTTTTATAAAATTTACTCGCATTTTAACCCTATTCAACGCCTAGGTATATACATAGCGAACAAATATATACGTAGCAGAGCTACACCGAATCGTTGAAAACATACTCGACAGATTATTACATTTTTTTCATACCTTTTCACTCTCGATTCGACCATTGGGAAAGTATGCCAGGCTAATAAAAAGGATAAGTGGTTCGCCGCATGAATGAATAAAACATTCAAATACATAATTAGCAAGCCATACAAAAGTATCAAGTTTTTGTAATAAAAAAGAGAGATAGGGAGAAAAAAGCCAATGAAAAAAAACATGAAAATGGAAATAAAGGCCAAAAGACGAATCAGTCTACGAACCCACACACAGTTTAATACGGTTGACAGTCTATCCTTCTGACCTTCTCCTCTACTCAAAGTTATTCATCACTCGAAACAAATATTTGTGACTTTCTCTTCACTCCTCTCTAATTAGAATTTGTCAGTTGCCAGTATTTATGTTTTAAATATTTATCGAGCAAAGAGGCAACCATCAAGTCCAAAATTTCGAGGGTAGCAGGTGAGCCATTTGTTGGCTGACGTTTTGGAAACAAAAAATTTTCCAGCCAATTGCCTTGAGAGAGGGCAGCAGTTTAGCTATGATTTTAAGACGACCTAATTCGTGAAAAAGTCACGAAATTCGTCGACGATGACTTGGACATTTTGTGAGAATTTTTTAAACTCGGAAAAACTTTCAGATTTCAAACCACTTTTTGGACTTGAAATTTTAAAAAATTAATTCATTATTTTTAGCACAACAGTCGAGTTCAATTAAATTTTCAAAATTCCACGAAGTTCCTGAAATGTCCTGTGAAAATATTGCAGAATTTCTACAACTTTGCTAAATTTTGGAAAACTGATGCCGAAATTGATTAGGTAGGTAGGTACATTTTCTGAAAATAACCACTTTTAGAATTTTTGCCCAATTTGAAAATTTCTGCCAAATACAATTTTTTTGAACTTCGTTCCTTTTTTTAAAAAAATTGCAATGAGAGGAAGATGCACTCTTACAGCAACTAAAAAAATTCATCTGTTCTCAAGGGTCGAATACTCAACATTGTTGTCACAAATTATCAAGAACCGAATTAAATAATTTTTGCAAGAACATGGAAAATTTTCGACCAGAAATTTGTATCAAGAAGTCCAACTGGATTTTTTTTTGAAAATTCAAGACTTTTTCCATGATCTTTTTCACGCTTTGTTTAAATGCTGAAACACTACTGAATTTTATTAAATTTTTTTCGTTCGGAGTAACATTTGCATTACAGGCTGTCTAACAAAATTTCCAAATCAAAATTCACACTTTTTCAGCACTTTCTTTTTCAGAATTTTGTAACATTTTTAGGAGGATGTTTCTCAAATTTACGAGTTAACCCCCCCCTCCCCATCTACATGCAAATATTAAAGATTTTTAGAAAACCCTTGTGATAGATTGTCAGCTTCTACTAATGAACTGATTTTGACCGTTCTTTTTTTTTGAATTTTTTTTGAATGTCAGTATATATGTCACCAAGCATTGAGGTCAAAAAAATTTCAAATCTGTGACAGAGCAAATTAAAATTTTGTCATTTCACGTTTTTGTAATTTTTGTAATTTTTCATTTGAACAGAAAAATCAAAATTTTGACATTTTTAAAATATTTTTCAACGTGTATTAGAAAATGTGTCGTCAAGCGTAGAGGTTCGTAAATTTTCAAATTTGAGAGAAAAAAATCAAAATAATGGAATAAGCGGAATTTATGAATGACGTAGTCAGACAGTCGTTCGGAGGAGGAGGGGGGGGGGAGAAAGAATGTGACTTTACGTAAAATTATAAAAAATTAAATTTTTGCGTAAAAAGTCATTCAAAAGCTGAAATTTCTTCAAGAAACCAAATTGAAAAAAACGAATTTGAATGTAAAAAGGACAGCTTTTGAATCAAATTCATCACTTTTTCAGTACTTTTCCGACTTTCAGTACCACTTTGTAAAATGGAGGACATTTTCAGCACTTTCAGCACTTGTTAAAAACCCCGCCACTAGTGACGGAAAAAAAAAATTAAAGAAAAAACATTTTTAAAAAACTAAAAAAAATTCAAAGAAATTGATAACTCAATCTGAATTTTCCTCAATAATAAGTCGAAATCTACGATTTCTAACAGTAAAATCCATGACTTTTCTATGACTTCCACGAGCCCTTTTTGAAATCCATGACTTTTACATGACCTATTAGTCACCTTGGCAGGAAGTCTAATTGGATTTATTGTTGGAAATCTTTGACTTTCTATCATCTTTTTTACATTTCGTTCAAATGTTAATACCCCTCGAATTTTTCAGAATTTTTTCGTTCAGAGTAACATCCTCATAACAGGGTGTCTAAAAAAAATTCCTAATCAAAATTCAGCACTTTTTCTAGAATTTTGTAACATTTTCAGGAAGATGTTTCTTTAGACGTGTAGATGTATCACCAAACATCAATGGTCCAAAACTTTTCAGGTATGAGACAGAGAAAATCAAAATTTGGGCCAGAAAGAAATCAAAAAAATTTCGTGATTTTTAAACATTTTTCAACGTAGAGGAGTAAATGTGTCATCAAACATCGAGGTTCATAAATTTTCAAATTTGAGAGCACCAATCAAAATAATGGAATAAATTGAACATTTATCGGTGGGGAGGGGAGAAGGGGTGACGAGAAGAAATGCGATTTTATGCGAAATTATCAAAAATAGCCAGTATTATTAAGTTCTTAAAAAAGTAAATTATTGAGTCCGAGGGAAGGGAGGCCGAAAATTTTCGCATAAAAAGACATTCAAAAGCTGAAATTTCTTCAAAATAGCAAGTTGAAAAAAATCCACTATTTTTTCATGATTTTCATTTTTTTTTAAATCTATGACTTTTCTATGACTTCCATGACATGTTAGGCACCGATATGTTTTACGACGGGGGGGGGGGGGGGGGGGGTGACGAGAAGAAATGCGATTTCACGCGAAATTATCAAAAATAGCCATTATTATTAAGTTCTTAAAAAAGTAAATTATTGAGTCCGAGGGAAGGAAGGCCGAAAATTTTCGCATAAAGACATTCAAAAGCTGAAATTTCTTCAAAATGACAAGTTGAAAAAAATCCACGATTTTTTCATGATTTTCATTTTTTTTTTAAATCTATGACTTTTCTATGACTTCCATGACCTGTTAGGCACCGATATGTTTTACGACGGAGGGGTCAATCGGAAAATATTGTCTATTTCTCGTGTCCATAAATTTCGTCACGAAATTCTTTGACGATGACTTTTAGACATTTTTTAAGACTTTTTTGGACTTAAAAATTGTATAAGAACCCGGAAGTAATTATCGGACTTGGGAAATTTCAACTTTATGGACTTGAAAAATTTCAATGAAGTTCAAATCAAACATTTTGTCGGATTTTTTTGAATTTGGAAAAACTTTCAGATTTCTACCAACTTTTTGTACTTGGAAAATTAGATTTCGAAAATTTTGCGAAAAAATTCCATTATGAAATTTACTTAGAAAAATCCATTACAATGACTTTTAGATATATTGTTTGACTTTTTTGAATTTGGGAAATTTTTTAAAATTCAAATGACTTTTTCAATTCGGAAAATTTCAAATATCACGACTTTATGGACTTGAAAAATTCAATGAGCAAAAGCATACGTCATGTTTTATAGTTTCGTTATGCGGATTCTCAGTTTTTGGTCGAAATGATGATTTCAAAGTAGAAATTGGTCATTTCAAAGCAGAAAGTGTCATTTTTGGTCAAAATCATCGTTTTTGTCATTTTTTATTTTCAAGTCCAAACTGTAATTTTTTCATCAAAATTGTCATTCTTTAGTCAAAATGGTAATTTCAAAGTAGAAAGTGTCATTTTTGGTCAAAATTGTAATTTCAAAGGAAAATTGTTATTTTTAGTCCAAATCGTAATTTTTAGTAAAAATAGTCATTTCAAGGCAAAAACTGTCATTTTTGGTCAAAATTGTCATTTTTTGTCAATACTGACAATTTTTGGTCAAACTGTCATTTTTGTCAAAATTGTAATTTTTTAGACCAAAATTGTCAATTCAGAGTAAAAATTGTCATTTTTCGTCAATCGTCATTTTTTTGTCACACTTGTGAATGTTTTAGTCAAAATTGTCATTTCAAGGTAAAAATTGTCATTTTTTGTCATAATTGACAATTTTTGGTACAAACTGTAATTTTTGTCAAAATTGTAATTTTTTGGGTTGAAATCGTCAATTAAAATTGTCATTTTTCACCAATCGTCATTTTTTGTCAAACTTGCGAATGTTTTGGTCAAAACTTACATTTCAAGGTAAAAATCATCTTTTTGGTCATTTTAGGATTTTTTTTAAATTTCATCGACATAAAATCTGCCAAAATGTCTAAAAGTCACAGAAAATCTCGGCGTTACGGAAAGACGGACAGACACGTCGGTCGTGGACTTTATATATATGGATGGGTAGTATGGAAATACCGAGGACTTTTCGTTACACTTTTGAAAACTTACGAATTTTAAAAAGACATATCCATGTACCAATATGTCCATTTGAAGAGTGGATTTATTGTCTGACAGATTTTTTCAAACATTTGGGTCAAAATTGGCTAAAATTATTTTTTTCTATTTTTTTTTCTCAAAAATATTTCAACTGATCGAGTAATGGATTTTGGCTTAAAATATACCAACCATATATAGATTCAATTTATGTATGCACCAAATACTTCAACCTAACAATCGAGATAACTTACGGTTTCATTCAAAGAAAACTAGACAGAACTATTGATTTGATAAAACTGATAAGATAACGAAATTCGAAGCTTCGAATATCTACGTTGCATTGAGAGCATATCACACACGTTTTTCAATACATTTTCATCTAATAAATGACGTAAACTATTCAATTTCAAACTTTTTCCTTTCCCCTTTCACTCTAATTCAGATCTTAAGGTACACCAATAAAATAAAAATCAACTTCTATTTCGATTAATCGCATAGAAAGGGCATTCAAATGAGGATATCATCAGGTGTTCTTTTATTCGAACGAGTAAGGTTAGATTTACCACTCACCTTCCCCAAATCAATTACGAAATAAGCCAATTTGATCTTAAAATGACAAACAAAAATTATTTCACGTCTTATTTTCAATTATCACGAAATTTGAAATTTACCAACTATTATTCAAAGGCTACCAAAATTTCGAGTACTCGGATTTATTACTCTCTCGAAACGAACACCAATCGTAAATTCAGGATACCCGAGTGCAAGAAAATTTCACGATGTAAATTCAACATTTATATAGAGCGTCGTAAAATTTCCTAATCTCACCTTCGTATGAAATTGATAATAACGAATTTTCACACCCACTTTCGCATACTCCCTAAGTGCAAATAGGTCACCTCGAAATTGGTTTTTTTCAAGCTCGGGTCGTACCTACTAATACTACCTATCTGGAAGATAATTTAATAAATTTTCGTCAAAAAAAAAAAAAAATAGAACACCTTTACCAAATAGACGCGATAATGAAAACTCGTAAAAAATGGTTCTCACTTATCAGACTCATAATACACGAGATGCTTTCCGTCCAAAGATGAAAAAAAAACCAACCCTTCGGCTCATTAATGTGGGGCGGCGATACCTATGAAAAAAAAATGAAATCCACGACACGTAAGGCCAAAGGTATACAGCTAGGTATATACGTGAAACTTACCTACGCCGAGAAATATGATTTAGCATTGATTGATTAATTGATAGCTCTTTCTCTGTGCATTAAATAAGGTTAAAACATTTACGATGTGCATTTGTGTTGTATTTACTTGACGTATAAAACTGCGCCGGTCGCCGGACCGCCATCGCCCGAGCTTACCTGTATTTGTGGTCGTATATAAAAGCGCTTAAGTATATAATTAATCATTGAATGCTTCGCTTCGGCGGTTTCGCTCAATGAACGAACGATTTATAAAATCAACGCCATACAATGGCGAACTCGCCTTCAACTTTAAAAATAGTTTGATGTTACCGACAGAAACGTGCGATGCTAGGCAAAGACCGGAGGGCGACGGTGGCGATGGTTGCGTTATCTCTATATAGAGGCGAAAATTCTGCTGGCAAACTTGCGAAATCTAAACGCGATGGAATTTATACCTTGGTCGAGCCTAAATTTAATCCATACTTTTATTCATCGATGCTCGTACATATCGTATGCGATATAAATTAAGATATGCGGCCATGCTTCGTATCCATGCTGCAGCGAAAATCGCCCATGGTGGTTAATTTCGTTCGCAGTGTGAAAAACTATGTCGGTGTAATAAAAAATCCCAGCGAAATTTTTCTTCATCGAGAAAAATATTCGTATAAAGCCAAAGAGCCTATTATAATAAGAACCTACTTATACAAGTGGTTTAAGTTTTACCAAGTATGAAATTTTTCCACAACAGTTGAAACTTTCTTTTTTTATTTTCATCCCACTCTCTCTCCAAAGGCTCGTCTCGATATAAAAAACTCGTAATAAAATACCTGTTCTTAAACTTTTTCCAAATAGCTGATAAGAAATTAAAAACTTGGCTCATGTTGTGTATTGATTAATTAACCAAGTTTTAATACTCAATTTTCGAAAATATCTTCAAATTTTTCCCTTTTCATTCGACATCGAGACTGAGAAAGGGGTAGAAATATGTAATATCTAAAATACGAGCACCTCAGCGAAGAAAAAGAAGCTGCGAAAAACTTAGGTTAGTATCGCTCAACTTGCATGCAAGGCAATTTCGAAGCCAATCAACTTTCATTTTATGCGCCAATGTGGAAAGTTTTTTTTTTAATGGCTTGCATTCAGAGCAAATTAATAATAAACTTTTGCTTAGCTGGCATTTTTAAAATCATCCCTAAACAATCTAAAAACCTAAATAAACTTCGTGCCGGGTTACATCCCTCCTCGACCTCCATCCCTCATCACCTATGGAAAATTATAAACAGTCGTACACACACTCGGAATCATCTAATATGCTTCGTTAGAGCAGCAAACTTCTCCGCGGCTGGGAACGAATCAAAGGATGGTTTAAATGGAAACAGCAAAATGGGGGAAAAATCTGCGATGATTTAATACCCATTTCGTACATAAATACGTCGTTTCGCGCGAGCTATAAAATAATGCTTAAGAAATTAAAATAAAATCACCTTCGAGTAACGATGCAATAAGGAAATCCGTTTTTAGTACGAAGTATTTTTCGAAAAAAAAAAAGTATCGCGATTTCTGATTTATTTGCTGCAGTTCCTTTCACCTTTGTGCGAATTAAAATTAATGTATTTTAAACCGTGGTAACTTTTCATACCTCTAGGCCCTCGAAGTTGAAGGGGCGCCCCCAGTTAGGTATTTTTCATCCAAGTTAATACATTCATCTCGCCGATGCTGCGTTAATTATAAACTGAGAAAATATCGCAATTCGCATTGTCCAAAGCCGACGACCGAATCTTTCGAATTCCGATAGAAATTTACAATTCGAGCTGAGATATTATTTTTTCTCATTTGTTAATCGATTCCACGAGCAATAGCCACCAAAGGTTCATGTTTCGGGGAAAAAATGAAAAATAGAACGAAAAACAACGCCCAAAATTTCGGTATCCCGAATTCGATCTGTTGGCAACATGGTGAATGTATTTTAATCTTGGTAAGATTCACTTGTGGAATATTCCGTACGACAATGATAAATTAACGGGGGAAATGTCTCACCCTATGACTTGTTGATCTGGTTTATTTTCAAATATGTTTTTTCATTTCGAGGCTCAACAGAAAGCAATCTGGTGCAGTGACGTTTTCGCAGGGTGAGATTTATTGGTTTGAAATTTCAACAGAGATGTAATTTAGTGTACACTAAAGTCGTCTAAACGTAGGGACTTTTTTTGAAAAAATTGCAGAAATTTTGAAAAATTTGAAAGAATAAAACGTTGCCAACTTTTTTTAATTGGAATAAAAAGAGAGATGTCCTGGGCCTACTCGACTTTTTTTTAGGTATTTGTAGGAAAATGGAAAGTTAAGCAATGGGAAAGTCAGATCCTGGACTTGATTATTAGCAATGCCCTCGCACACATTTTATTTCAGAGTCTGAAAAAAAAATTATTTTATTTTTTTTCAATTTTTCAGTTTTTAAAATTCACACCTCTATATTCAATTTTACAAGAATTGTCAAATCATTCAGTTTTCAGGTATTCGAAAATTTTCTCAAAAACCTAATTTTCAAATAAGTAGCAAAACCAAGATAAGTAAGAGCCAGAAATTTGAAAAATATGAAAAAATGCTCCCCCCCCCCGCTGAAATTTGGCGTACCCACTCGAAGATGAATTTGACTTCATTTTTATATATTTTTATTGATTCATGAAAAATAAAATTTCAAGTAGGTTAGTATGCATAAAAAATTAAGATTAATTGCATTTTTTTTAACAGCAAATGGGTAATACTCCTCCCCCTCTGGACCTTCCTGGTCATTTTGCTTTTGCACTTTATGCTATGCCAAACTGATGTGGATGTTCGACTTTATCTAGTATGTTCAAAGAATCGAACACAATGTTATCATGTTACGTGAAATGTCTAAAAATCAAATTTTGAAACAATCTAAATTTTTTCAAGTTCAAAAGTCAACTGACCTTTGATGAAATTTTTCAAAATCGAAAAAATCAAAATTTCTAAAATATTTCAAGTCCAAAAAATTGTTTGAAAACTGAAAAAATTTTCAAGTCCGGAAAGTCTTAAAAAGCCTGATAAAAAGTCTGAAAGTCAACGTGATCTCTGAAATCTTCCAAGTCTATAAAGTCAGAGGAAATTTGAAAATTTTCGAAGTCCAAAAATGTCTGACAAAATGTCTAAAAGTCAGTGTGACGGAATTTCGTGTCCTTTTTGTGCGGGTTTGGTCATCGCAAAAGTATATTTTCAAACTTGAGTGAAAAAAATTGAGAGTCTCTGAACTTCCTTGAGTGACAGCAAAAACTCGTATTCAAAATTCAAAAAATTACTCAAAGTCCAAAAAATCATCTGATTAACACAAATTCTTGACAGAATTTCGTGACGAATTAAGAAGAAAAGTCCAATATGCAATTTCATGGCACACAAATGTCAGGTACAAAAAATTAAGATTCCCTGAAATTTTTTGCCAAGTCGAAAAAGTCAAGTTTTCAATTTTTTTTAGTAAAAAAAAGTCAGTCCAAAAACTTATTTTTATCCAAGTCCAAAAATTCATCTAGTAACACAAATTTGTGATTAAATTTGCGAGGGATCCAGTACAGAAGTCCATAAAGTACTCGTAATTTCCTTACTAAACAGGATATCTAACAAAATCTTCTGATCCAAATTCATGACTTTTTTTAAATGCAATTTTCTAGCCTCAGACACAAAAATGACACCCCCCTCTATTAAAAATAATTTTTTTTGCTGTGTAAAAAATTGAAAAAATGGAAAAAATTCCAATATTTAAAAGAAATTCTTTTATAAATTTCGTTTTTTGGAAATCAATTTCGAGCCGAAATCGTGACTTTCGAGCTGAAACAATGAATTTTTCATGACTTTCATGACTTTTCATGACTTCGTGACCTGTTAGACACCCCGCTAAAGTACAAAAAAATAACAATTTCTGAAATTTTTTTAAAGCCCAAAAAGTCAATCTTTTTCATTTTTTTTTTCAAATCCAAAAAGTAATCAGAGTGAAACGAAGCTGTAATGGAATTTAGTGATGAATTTTTTTCATCCCGTATTTTTAGGACCACTTCCAACTAGAAGACATAAATTTCTTATAGAGAATTTCTAAACATTTCATCAAGTCCAAATACTCAATTTTTGCTATTCTTTTCAAGTCCAAGAGGTCATTCAGGGTAACAAAATATCGTGACGGATTTCTGAGACTGATTTTCGTGAAACCAAAATTTTCGGGGTGCCCCCTCTCCTCCTCCCTAGTGAAGTTCATCACGAGTGTTCGAGTGATGGGCAGATTCGAGGAGGGTCATTCCATATTAATTCGATCGCGTTTTGACCTTGGGTCCTCCGATTTTGCTCAACATTTTTTTACCAGTTTCCCTTGATCCAAAAGTAAGATAATCACCGTTATTTT